>CM033278.1:6813989-7124618 GCA_019343175.1 Oedothorax gibbosus
AAACATACCAAAGAATGCCATATCATTAAAAAAGATGTCGATATATGTATTAAGTATAGCAGATTCTATTTTCTATTCAATAGCTTAAGTTTAGGAGCACAAATGTCCTTCTAAAGGTATTTTGTTCATCATTGATTGATACATGAAATCTTGCAGTGCGTCTAATAATTTGTCCAGGTACTATAGCTAAATGTCCAAGTGTTGCACCACAATTTAGTGTAGCCCGTTTAATGCTCATTACTATGTCATGGCCTCAGGTAAATGTCAACCCCTTGCTTGATTACGCTTGGTAAATGCTAATGGTGCACTTCTATTCAAGATCATTAAATCAGACAAGGCGTTATTGAGATGCATTTGAACTGCTTCAGTTCATAGCCTATATAAAGTACATAAAAAACTTTAACTTAGCTTCGACAACTCATAACTTTTTATTGGTGCGATAAATATCTTAGATTGTAGTCTATTCTCTAGGTATCAAATGAAGATTTATTTATAGTTGTTTTAAAGAAATCTTAAATATTTTTTTAGTTAGAAAGTCTATCGTAAAGGCGAAAAACGTTAAAATTTACCAAAAAAATTTTTTAATTACAAAAAATATATTTATTTAAAATAAAAATTGTCACTTATTATTATCCTTAGTTGTGTTGGTGAACATAAAAATTCATAAAACATATGTATTAAAATTTATTTTAAAAATTGAGTGTCAAACGTAGTCGGATACCTTAAGAGTCATAAACAGCAGAAGGCTATTGTAAATGCAAAAGTAGTAAAAAGGACACAAATTGGTCGTGATTGTCAAAATTAAGTCGGTATCTGGTGTCATCATTTTGATATTCTATATTTAATCTTCAAATAAGTCTAAAATCCGCACGATTACAACATGTTGCTCGAAGTGCCGTTGGTGGAGGCCTCGGCCGTCCTCTTCGTCGTTTGACCATGATTAAAAGTTCTGTATAATCTGTTGATGCGTTTTGGTTTCTAGAATCAGAAAGCCTGAAACGTACAAACCAAATGTATCCACGTACAGCAGGATTCTTGTCATGCTTAGTAGAATTTTAAATGATTTTAAGAATTACTTCCAAATAATTCGATAATAACTAAGCTTTTACAATACAACAGGTGCCAATATATAACATACTATCCGTTGCGTTACATCTTTGAGCTGTAGAATAGTCAAGTTTTTAGGAGTACTCTCACTGAGTATAGTAACGTCGAACAAATTCGGGTATGTTGATTCGTATGGTAAGGTCGTCGATGATGGTATGATTACGTCGGTGATGATGACGTATGATTCGTCGGGTATGTTGATTTCAAAACGTCTCACCAAATATCCAACTAATAAACAAGTTGTAAGGCTACACAAATTTTGTAGGTTTTCAGTAATGCGCTTTACCCTGCCTTACAAAGATTTGAAATTAAAATTTGTTCTGGAATGACCAAGACCTAAAGAAGGCATTTTACTAAAACGAATAGCAGATTATTGTGGAATTATAAATGAAAGCTATGCTGATTATGATGTTTTTGTTTTTAAATGTCGCTACACACTAAGGTACCCTAAGATGGTGGAATAATATCTTATTGACAATAATTGTTTCATTGAAGTAAGGTACAAAAAAATGCTCTAATTTTGCTGTAATTGTGGTAGATGTTTTACTTTGTGGCCAAAATCTCGTAATAATTTTACTTGCGTATTTGTGTAGTTTTTCGGAGGGATTCATCAGTATATTATAAAAGTTACCTGACTTTGTTTAAATATATTTGTGTTATTCTATGCAATTAAAAACATGAGCTAAATTTCTTTACAAAGAACAATCACATTCGAAATTTTAATAAAAATCTTACTTTTAGGTAGTATTTTTAAGTAATTTTATTTTGATTTTCCTCGTTCAGACAGACAACAACGAAATAACTTATCACAAATAAGTTGGTTGGTTGGTAGACATATATATTCAGGTTTGTGTGCTTGGTACGACACCCACTTATAAACCTTCGTCAAGTAAGACAGACACAACACACACACACACATAAGTGACAGATGTGTCGCCACCTCCACAATTTAGACATGTCCCTGAAGGGGAGAGAAATAGTCTCCAGGGACCTGTACCCGTGGGAAACTGTGCCATGACCGCCCAAAGGACTTTCGGACCCTACAGATTTAACAACCACGTACTCCGCCTATACTCGGTGGGACCTTCCGATTCCGAGAACGAGGCCTTATCTACGGCCTACAAATAAGTTATTAATGCAAACAAATGAAATAAACACAATCTTGAATATCTTTCTATTGCCTTTCGGTAGAACAAAAAATGTCGACAGACCGGGCCAGTTCATCGCATGAACAGTTTGGACAAAAATACGTGTGTGCTATGACTGTTTTATTGCCAAACGTGTGATACCGATGAAAAATAGTGCAGTCATCTTAAAAAGAGTTTAACTTTATATATATTTACTGACTTACGGCTCTTTACGTCTGGAAGGCACATGAGGCCGCAATAATTTTATACAGGGTGGCCCGAAAGTAGGCTTACAGTTAATGTCGGTTTACATGTATCATTGGAAAGAACTTTGGGTAATTTAGAACAGGTATTTGACATGGTTTCGTTTAGTTTTGTTTGTTGACAAAACGTACAACAGCGTATCGGATCCAAAGAGAAGCGATTTGGACTTTGTTTGGTTTAGTTTCGAGATAATTTCGGTTTATTCTTTTTTGATATTGAGAAATAAGCAAATAATGCCTACAGAGTACGTAACTTCAAATACCGCCATCTCTGCCAGTTATCCTATAAAAGGATTGGTGTGCTTGCGAAAAATTTGTTCGAGGTGACCGGCGTCCCGGGAACTGATGATCCCGAGGGCGTCACAACAACGCCTGATGCAACAGAAGAACCTTAAGCCTAACTGCCCAAGACCATGTGACAGCATGGCCTTCTTGAGGACGATCCTGACCGCAGATTACAGTTCTGTGAGATAATGTGAAACAACTGACTGAACAACCAGACCTGCTTTCGAAAAATAACTGTTGCTGTATAAATAACTGTATGCATAACTAACTGTAAGTCTACTTTTGGACCACCCTGTATAAGGGCCGTAAGGAGCCTAGTGGTCAGCGTCTCGGTATCGGGATCGGAAGATCCTGCGATCGATCCGGTACCACTGAAGACCTACCGAGTATATGCGGAGTACGTGCTCGTTAATTGTTGGGTCCGAAAGTCTCTAAGTTCCATACCAATCAATACCTCTGGGGTGACAAGCCAATTCTGGGGATCCTCTAGTTGGCCTCTGTCTCTAAAAATTAGATGGATCCACTTATGTGTGTGTGTGTTGTCTGTTGTGTCTGTCTTACTTGACGAAGGTTTATAAGCGGGTCGCTGACCAAGCACATAAACCTGAATATATATGTCTACCAACCAACCAACCCTGTATAAAAGGACCTTTAAATAAACGAACACTCAAAAGTAAAGCAACTGAAACTGAATGTGAATGTTCCATATGATGTAACGCTCATGTTTTCATTTTTATCCGTACTGGATTTCATTCGTTGCTTCGGTTTCCCGTACTGCGAATTCATGGGTTGCTTCGGTTTCACTCTCAAAAAGACCGTCATATATGATTAGAAACTTTTCTTTCTATGCAAGATTTCTTTAACTAAATATTTAAACAACCAACAGCACAGCAAGAAGTTGGCATTTTTCAAAATGTAATAAGGGAATTATTCTTAGAAAACTTTTACGAATACCGAAGCAAAAGTAATTCGAGACAAAAAATGAAAACAAGACTGCTGGAACTGTTGCCATCCACGACGTGAAACAATCCCATTGACACACATTTGATGCCGATGAAAGAGTGCAGTCATCTTTAAATATTGCATTTATATCAACGAACACTCAAAGTTAAAGCAACACTAACTCAATTCGTGAATTTATTAAAATGCACGAATGAATGCCAAAGGAATGTCACGCTCTTCGGACGCACAATAGTTATTTGCATCTGAATTAATTAGTTCCTGTCTGCGTTAATGAGTTTAAGTAATGGATTAATTATCCTAGCGCCTCATTTAAACAGCCGAGAATTTTCATCTGAGAATGCATAAGACATTTTTGTTAATTTCTCTCACAAATGAATACTGAAGGCTTTTCTGCTAATTAAACAGTTTTCTTTTGAAAATGTGTGCTAACCAGAAATAGTGTGCATAAGAAAAGCTGTGTTTTACATTTTTAATTCGACTTTGTTTGGATTTTAAAATATTTTATAAAATGTTTGATTTTGGACACTTTTTTTTGTTCTTTAGTTCACTAGTTAATTGCTTAATTGAATCGATAAGTTCTATTAATTAACTACTGAAAGGAAACAGTTGGTTAAAATGCTAACGAAGCTGTAAAAAAAATTCATGTTCAATTCAATAAATGAAACTAAAATTATTTTATTTTTATTTTCTAACAGTATTAAGATGGACAGTCAGTCTCATAGAGGGTTAAGTTTATCTAGGAAAACAAAATATAACACAAATGAAGACAATAGTCCTTAACAATGTGTGTAGGATAAATTAAATTACACGAAAAACGAATTTTAAAAACTTGAAGTTAACGTTTTTATTCGGATATGTGAAGGTGTTAATAGTATTCACAGAGTAATCGGTAATGGGCTAAGACGCAATCCCGGGTGTTAAGGGGGAATGGGCGCGCTGGACCGCGGGTCTCCAAACTCAAGTGCCTCAGTGTTAATCCAATGGCGAAAAAACTATTTTCTCTGCCACATTTCTCCGGCTGTATTGGATATTTTTACAAACGTTTTTTTTAAATAATAAATGTAGATAACTTACAGGTCTCTCTATTCCCACTTTTTGAAATTGCTTCGAATATTTTGTGTAAAATTATTTATTGAAAATTAAAAAAAATATTCGAACCAATTTCAAAAAGTGGGATTGTCGGGACCTGTAAATCAGCTACATTTATCACATAAAAATTCGCTTGTAAAAATATTCAATACAGCCGGAGAAATGTGGCAGAGAAAATAGTTTTCCCCCCATAGGATTAACACTGAAGAAATTTGTTTTGGAGACCCCCGGTCCAGCGCGCCCATTCCCCCTTAAGAGGCATCTGTTAACATATTCACAGCTATCTTTTCATTACAAACACTTTGGGGGCGTCCATAAATTACGTGACGTGTTTAGGGGGAGGGGGGGGGGGGGGGAGAGCGAATATCTCCTAAATATCTCCTAATAATCCGTGGGGAAGGAGGGGCCGCGTCAAAATTTACGTAATTTTTTCTCGCGAAAAATCAACTTAAAATTGCGAAAAAATGCAGTTAAATTTAAGCAAATTTATTTCTGGACTTTTGAAAAATCTTACATGATATTATTTATCGTGGTTTTCCGAAAAATTCTTAAAAGTGTTAGGGAAAAAACGGTTCATACTTTTATATCGATTCAGCTGGCGTCCTTTTCTTTCGGTTTTCTTTTATTAGTTTCAATTCAGGCCAGAAGACATCTAATCAAAGTTCTTTCACACTTAACCAAGAAACCTACAAATGTGATTTGTAAGTACTTTCCCACAATCATCAGATGATGCAGCTGCTGTTTAGACGATCCAAATTTGGGGTTGGACGTCAATTAGTACGTGTTTTGAAGTTTTCCGGGTATGGAACGTCTAAATCAAAACTTTCAAATAAAAATACGAATTTTGTATAATGTCAAGTGAGATTCGGGGGAGGGAGGGAAGGGGGTTGAGACAAATATCACGAAATATCACCATGTGGGGGGGGGGGGTTAAAAAATCGTCAAAATCGCATCATGTTATTTATGAACGACCCCTTTCGGCTGGGGAATTGAAATATTCTGCGGTAAAAATAACTTGTGGGTGTTATGTAATTGGAATAAAATATGAAGTACAGCGCAAACACTTTTATGGTGGCGAGAGTAATTAAGAATTCAATCTATACTGAATCTACTTAAGTTAATAAATACTTGCATGTGATGGCGCTCCACTGGGAAAATTATTTTGTAATAGAAAGATAAGCAAAAAATGTACATTTGTAATATCTAAGTGTAGATTCAATTTTGATTTCAAATAAATAGTTTACAGGAAAAAAAAATTCCAAGTGAAAATTAAAAAATTTCTGTAAAAACCTTAATTACGGTGACATTTTTTTTCTGCGTTGTGAGGGGAAAAACATTTAATTTGCGAGGTTGATATACAACCTATTGTAAAAATAGTGAATCGAAATTCCTTGAAAATGTGTGTTGAAACAAGTTATCTACGTGGTTCAATTAAACAATTGAATTAATAAGTAGTTTTCATCAAAAATGTTGCTAAGCAAAAAATATGCCGAATGTCCTTTGAATTTTTCACCCACTGTACATCGTTCAGAATTATGCATATGCAGAGGGTAGGGTAGGGTAGGTACATGTATATTCCGGCTTGTGTGCTTGATCAGACCCGCTTATAAGCCTTCGTCAAGTAAGACATACACAGAAAGAATTTTTACTGTCACAGAGAAAGGAAGTACACCCAGGGCGAAGGCGGAAATCGAACCCTCACCCGTTACAGCGCATATGCAGAATTATGAGATAAACCCATTTGAATGATTGTGGCCACCATTAGCTTTGCTCATCTTATTCTTACCTACCGAAATGCTTTTTCCTCGTGGCTGCAACGTCTAGTTGGTGAAAATGCTTCACCAATACTTTGGTGTTTGATTTTACCTATTTTGAAACTAGGATACTAAGTCTAAAATACTGAAATAAAAAAACCTAAATATTTCTTTAAAGTATTTTCACCTAGTCATTGAGGCTACTAGAAATCAGCATTTAGGGGAACCTATTTCAGCAACTGACTATTCAAAAGGGGCGAGGCGTTGTTTATTTATGAGAAGGAAGACAATGCTTGACGTAACTGTGGCGTCTCTGTGGGCGTTATCGCTCTGGTATAAATGAATTAGCTGCCGGGTGGTTTATTTGTGGGGTTTAATTCAACAATTAACGTAATTGTGACGTCACTGTAGGCGTGATCGTTCCGATCATCCAGTTATAAAGTATAAAATCTCTTATTCTAACACCTGTGTTTGTTTTCAGGAGCAGCTCCTGTTGAGCGTCATCCCCGCGTACATCGCGGCCGAAGTGAAGCGCAGCATCATGCTCAAGATGGCGGACGCCTGCCACGCGGCGGCACCAACTTCGAAACAGAGGTTCCACGAGCTCTACGTGCAGAGGCACAACAACGTCAGGTGAGTTAAGAGAGGCACCATATTGAACAAATACAAGAGTTGTAACAAACTTGGCAAAACATATTCCAGCTGCAAAAACACAGAATTAACTCCCGAACACGTCAACTTTGGTTGGTTGGTAGACATATTTTCAGGCTTGTATGCTTGGTCACAAAGACCGGCTTATAAACCTTCGTCAAGAAGAACGGACACAACATACACACACATACATGACAGATGCTGCCATCTATCGCCACCTCCACAATTTAGACATGTCCCTGAAGGGGAGGGAAATAGTGTCCAGGGACCTGTACCCGTGGTAAACTGCGCAATGACCGACCACAGGACTTTCGGACCCAACAGATTTAACGAGCACTTACTCCGCATATAGTCGGTAGGTTTTCAGTGGTACCGGGACTCGATCGCGGGACCTTCCGATCTCGAGACCGAGACGCTGACCACTAGGCTCACTACGGCCCCACACGCCTTCTTTTACCAGGCCATCTTGGCAAGAATTCAACAAATAGGTGACTCTTCCTTTGATTGGTTGGTTGGTAGACATATATATTCAGGTTTCTGTGCTTGGTCAGCGACCCGCTTATAAACCTTCGTCAAGTAAGACAGACACAACAGACACACACAACAAAACAAGTGGATCTCTAATTATTTTAGAGACAGAGGCCAACTAGAGGACCCAAAATTTGGCTTGTCACCCCAGAGTATTGATTTGGATGGGAACTTGGAGGACTTTGTGACCACGACAGATTTAACGAGCACGTACTCCGCATATACTCGGTAGGTCTTCAGTGGTACCGGGACTCGATCGCAGGACCTTCCGATCCCGAGACCAAGACGCTGACCACTAGGCTCACTACGGCCCCTCCCTTTGATTATCTTTATTTATACAACTGCCTTCAGATTTCTAAGAGGGTGTCCATACTACAAAAACATCACAATTTGTATATGCATGAGAGATTCAACAAAAACATTGCATGACTTTCAACTTGCCTCAACTACAGGGTGAAGCAAATAAAACCGGCCCAAACGTGGAGATAAGAATACGACAGAAATGTTGCCAGGTCAAAAACCAATACAAAAACAGGTTTGCTAACATGAAGCTATTGATCGCTTCAATATTAAGACCAAACAAACGCTTGGCGACTTATTGGCCGGCAACTACGCTATGGTTGGAAAAGCTAGTTGAAATGAAATATAAACAAGGTTTGTAGAGCTGATCAAAAAAGTTCCCACTAGTGATTATTTCGGTTGTTATTTATCGTAAAGAATCGGACCTTTTTGTTTTTGTTAATGCAAAACATTCTAAATTGATTGCAGAACCTAGAATCTGGTGTTCAGACCCGTTTCAGAATGGTTTTGAACTTGTTGACAGCAGATCCTGGCTGACGCCATTTCGTAACTGATCGTTGCCTAGTACTCTTTTTTGGCACTTTTACACATTTAAATTCTTGAACAAACAACTTGTCACATTTTTTCCATGAATTCGTTTTAATATAATTTTCTACAATGAACACTCTCTGCTGTACTGTGAGTTTCATCTTCACCAGTGAATTGATATCCTTACACTCACACAGTCGCAACTCACACTGACGCACTAGAATCTGAACTGGCCAATAGTCCATGAGTAGCTCGAATGTGATGCTAATCCAATCCAACCAATGCAAAAACAGGTTTGTCAAGTGAAACCATTGCACGCTTGAATAATCTTTTATTTCCACTTGAAAGCTTTCAGGCGGCTTCAAGAGTTTTTCTCGCCAAGCATTTCAACGTATTCCTATCTCTAGACCGGGGCCAGTTTTATTTGCCTCACCCTGTATTACGCGCGGTTCGTTTTAAGCTTATTAACGCATGCCTCAAATGTCTAAGAAAGTACTCTGATTAGTTTTCTGTAGGAGGCGCTTTGGCCACTTCTACAAATCCGGTTACTGATACCTGTAACAATTACGCTACGCATTAGAGCTAGACTAGTGCGACCCACCAGTTAAGAAACGCTGTTCAAGTGAACGCACGACAGATTTCGTGCGTACGCGACCTTTCAACCAATTTCGCTGCGAATGATACCTTTTAAGGCATTATAAGTTATCATCCGCAGTCGGTTCATACTCCTTCACCTCTCAAACATACCTCCAAACAAACCTCCTTCACCTTTCAAACATACCTCCAAACAAACCTCCTTCACCTCTCAAACACCTCTCAAATACATATTATGTGACCATATTTGTTTCAGGGATTAATTTCCACTTTGAAATCATCATTAAATTTTTTAAATACATTTTATTAAAGTTGATTTTGTTTAACCGAAATAAAAAAAATTTAAAAATTAAAACGGAGACTATTTGCACACTTTTTATAGCTAGATAGTTGAATAACAAGCGAAACTTGAACGAATCATGTACGTCTGGTCACCATCAGAACAGATATTACTATCAGCCACATAGTAAATACTCTTTTTTTAAATAATTAGAATGCTTTTTTGATAATGGCTATCAAAGCGCAATTGTACAATTCTATCGACAAACCTGCAACTACAATGTATCGTATAGCATTACTTAGAATCAAGAGCGCTTAATAAACCAAAAAACTTACCAAAGTACTCCCGCTATTCTCTATTATACTATTCCAAAAATAAGTGCCCAGTAATGACATTCCTTGAAGCCTTACTTTTCGAAGAACATGATTTACTAATTGCCTTGTTAATCATTTCCTTTGAATGCCATTAATAGTTTCTCCCTTTGTCCCGAAAATGAACGAACGCAAATCGGGGCCCTTCGTTTAAGTTCGGATCCATTCGGGCATTTCCGACCCTGGGTACCTATTGTTAGAATTGTCGCTAATTGGGGGAGGATGATATTCTTAAGTTCTTTGTAGTTAATGGTTGTTTTCTATTATTGTTCATTTCTAAACACTTTGCTTCGATTTGTGCTTGTTTTTGTAAGGGCGAATGAGACCGATCGACCACGAGTCTCCAAACCAGAGTGCCTCTGTGTAAATACAATGGGGAAAAAAAGATTTTCTTAGCCACATTTCTCCGGCTGCATTGAATATTTTTACAAACGGTTTTTTATATACGATAAATGTAGCTGACTTACAGGTGCCTACAATCCCACTTTTTGAAATGGGCTCGAATATTTTGTGTAAAATTATTCATTGAAAATGAGAGAAAATATTCGAACTAATTTCAAAAAGTGGGATCATAGAGACCTGTAAGTCAGCTACATTTCTCTCTATATTAAAAAAAGTAAGCTCTTTTAAAACGTACGGAGCCATAACAGCATGAAATATTCATCTTAGAACTCCATTGTTTTTCTGGAATGTGTGTCTCCCTTATAACTCGATGCCTTTTTTTAAAATTTCCAATTAGTTTTTTAATTAAAAATAAAAATTAGTCTCTCTCTATGTTAAAGTATAGGCTTTTAAAACGTACGGAGCCATAACAGCATAAAAATCATTCAATCATTCAATCAGTCCATTCTTTTTCTGGAATGTGTGTCTCCTTTATACCTCGATGCCTTTTAAAAAAAAGTTCCAATTAGTTTTTTAATTAAAAATAAAAATTAGTCTCTCTCTATGTTAAAATCTCTCAATGGAATTGCGCAGCGATTCCCGGGGGTTGGCAAGCGATAGCGAGTAGGGGGCGGAGCCCCCTAGTATAATATATATAAAAACGATTGTAAAAATATTTAATGCAGCTGGAGAAATGTGGCTTAGAAAATAAGGTTTTCCCTTTGGATTAACATAGGGTTTGCAGCCCGCGGGCATTCAGGATCATTCGCCCTTAAATGAATACATTTTTATTACAACCAGATTGCATGAAAAACAGACACATTCCTATTTTACTGATTTATCGGAATTAATTTTTAATAACCCATTAACGACGGTTAGAAAGAACATTTGCCGTGCGATTAAGTTGTCTGCTTAAATTTTTCTAAATAAATAAAATAAAAGACAATCAAAGACCATAGTCTTGATCAATTTATAAAGGACAAATAAAATTACACGAAAAACAAATTTATAAAACTTAGAGTTAATGGTTTTTAAAAAGTCTTCGTTTACGGACTTTTTTAAAATTTAGTAACGTTACCTTGTATCTTTTTTTTTTCTTGGTTCAAAAAATAAATGCAAAATTAGTTATCCAAATATATACACACTTGTTTTTGACTTTATTGCTTTAAAATTGCACTAAAGATACGCTTTAAGCTAAAAAACGCATTTTTCTCCTTAACAGAACTTTATACTTAAAAATTATTTCATAGAAGTTAGTTTACATACGACTAAATTAAAAAAAATATATACTTTTAAGGATAAATTTGTAAAAAGTTTGCAAATGGACAGAATACTTGGGCACAAATATTTATAAGTTTACAAAATTAACAGTATTTCTTGCAATTAAACAAACAAATAGTTTTTACTACAAATATTTTAATAATAGCCTTATTAAAATCCTTATTCAGAGTTAAATTCCTACTATAGAAGCTTTTTTTTTGTTTTATTATAAGCAAAGTTTTCTCCAAAAATGTCAGTAATTGCGAGAACTAACATATTATTTCTTGAAATATGCAATTAATCCCAAACTGATTAATAGTATAATAATTCAACTTAGTTAATGATCCCAATAGCTTAAAACTTTATCCTCCAAAAAACAGTATCCCTTAATGGGAGATTAATCGTCGAAAACAGCGATTTTTCTAAAGCTGATCGACGAAACATTCGAATTCAGCCATTTCTTTCTACTTTCCAGAACCATTAATTTTCCGTGATTTACCGTCTTCTACCGGGTGTAGCTTTGATAATTACATACTGAAATACAGGCTGGAATCAGTAGAAAAGTAAGAATTTCAAAACCGGACTGCCAATGGACAAGTTGGCATAAAACGCGAAATTCAGAATATATATTTTTCTGCTAGATTAGAAGCTGCAGATTCCGAATATAAGCTTAAATATTCACAAATATGTTTAATTTCAGCAAAAAATACATTTGAAATTTGCCGAAAGTTTACGTCGCTGAAAACAGCACTGACGTCAAATGATATGTTTTTGGCGATGTTTCGATCGATGTCCGTAATATTTGACTACACTTTATAAAATAGTAAACATTAAAATTTCTGCAAAAACTCATTAAAATAAGAACAAAATATTATTTTTAACCCGTTCGTATCAAGGAATTTAAATACCTTGTTCCAAGTTAGTCGTTAGTACACACACTGGAGGGCGTATGAGCTATTGCAGAACTATCGACAGTTGGATCTGATCGGAATAGTCGGATGAAATCGTTGAGCGTTTGAAGAAATTAACTGGAATGAACATGACATGATTTAGAAAAATAGCATAACTTTTTTAAGAGTTTGATAAGGATGAAAGCACGTTTCAAAAGCGATACAGTGAAATGTGACATGAAATAACACGCCAAGAACAAAAAAGCCAAACATGACGTCATTTGTTATGCCAACAGGGTTTTAACGGAAGTGGCGTATCACAAACTTTAAAAATAAATTTAAAAATAAATACATCTTAAAAACCAGAAAGAGATTTTGTTTTACACCAGAGTTTTAGAGGTTTCTTAATGTACTTTGAATAATAATACTTGTGGAAAACGCTGAAATTGTCTAGTGCAAAAAAAAAAATGCTGTCACTCTAAATATTTGATATCGGAAAATTAAATTTTCAATGGAAATATGAAAAGTTGAAATGTAAAAACGAAATTTTGTAATAGAAAAAACTGAAATATGAATTTTGGAATTTTGGAAGAATTAATTTGCACAATCGAGAATTTAAAACAAAATGGATGAACGAAATTTTGAAACTAAAAAAACGATATTATTACTGAAAAAGTGGCATTTTGAAATTGAAAACTGAGAAATGATTAATGACAAAATAATATTTGCTTGCTGGAGAATTGAAATATTCATATTGAAGAATGAATTTTTGAGTGGAAATAAAATAAAATATTTAAACAAATTGCATACTTGTGAATGTGGAAAATTGTCAATATTTTTACGTTTATTATACTTTACCAATATATCATTAAAAATTACTGCAGTTATTTTTTAAAGGTATGATAGTAAACGTTTGTGAACAAATATTTTTTTATGATTGCGTGAAAAAAATCCGATCCACTAGTTTTATAAAAATATTCTAAAAATATCACAGTAATTCTAAAAATATCACAGTAATATTAGTTTTAAAATCTAAAGGACATCATAAAAAATCCCAACTAGAAATCCCAACCTCCCAAAAGGGGCAGGTGGTAAAAAAAAAACAACTTACAAAAGCGTGAACATGAAATTAGCTTCGCAACAAAATAATCTGAAAATTTTAAAACCGTCTTCTTAACTTTCTAAGTATATCGAAAAAAAAACAAGCAAGAGTAGTCCGCACAAATCAGCAAGTCCCTTTTACGTAGTCCACTGAATTGTCTTCACTTCACTTCAGACAGAGATCAAAACCTCCCGGCAGCACACTACATGAAAGCCATGTGACGACACAGCCTTCGTCACAGGAATCATCATAACATCAAATTAAAACAAAATGGAAAAGAAAATAACATACGGCTATTTAATTATTAATTAATAAAGTTTTTAAATAGTGTCGCCATCCGCTATATATTTTTAGTATTTTAAAACTTCAGAAATATATAATTAAATAACTAGACAATATTTTCGTTTCAAAATTGCTTCATTTCGATGTTATGTTGAATCCCGTACCCAGGGCCGGATTTAAAGATTTGCCGCTTGTAGGTTACGATTGATTTGCCGCCCCTGTCACAATATTTTCCCCCTTCGGGGAAAGGTAGCTGGTTAGCTGCAAAATAGGGTGGTATGTGCTGTTTAAAATAGATACACATTTTAGAATCATCTAAGTACCTTTACACACTAAATCCAAAGCGAAATAGGCGAATTTTTTTTAAAGCTGTTCTACTATTTTTTCTTTCAACTTCGATATCCGGGAGGGGTACAATTGCCCTCGCAGCGACCATGTGTTTGCTACGAAATATTCGTACTATATATACGTTTACGGTTTACGCATTAATGTAAATTATTTGTTTTCTTTCTTAAAATATTCGTATCGTTATAATAATTTTTTATGAGTAATGCCGCTTTAATTGGTCGTAAAATTTGCCGACCCAAAAAAATTCACCGCTCTAGGCTACAGCTTACTTAGCCTATTTAGAAATCCGGCCCGGCCCGTACCCGGGGAGGGGAGGAGGGCTAACATGACAAAGCAATACTTCTCCAGAAGTTGTGATTCTGAAACTAATGCATTAGCTCTATGGGAAAGACTCTCTCTTTAGTGCACCAATAACAAAGTCAAAAGATGTAATTCAGCAAAACTGATTCAGTTCATTTTTGCCTTGAACTCTTCATGTGTCCGTCTCAATGCCCAGTAATACAAAAGAAAGAACTCAAAAGATGCTTTGATAAGTCTCAAAAATGAGGACGCAATTAGAGAAAATGCTCTTTGCTATCTCTTTTTCTCCAGGTTTCTGAGAATTGAAGAGCTTAGTGGAAAAACGTGCTAACTGACAAAAAGGGGAAAACGAGAAAAGGATCTTTAACGTTTTTAGTTTGTTCTCAGATCTGTTGAAACCGGAATTTGTAAATCGTATAAATATACGAAGCTTAAAGTTTATCTAAAAGGGGAAACTTGTCATTGTTAAAGAAGTTAGTAATATGTTCATTGCCACAAAATTTTTAATATTTTCAAAAATGTCACTCAGCACGTTCTTCCACTAAGTTCTTCTATTGACAACTCACTCATTAGTGCGTTGTTACCCTTTAAAAGTCTATATTTTAGATAAGTAGTGAATCAACAAAAATTTTGTTCAAAAATGCAACTTATATTAATTTTCATTGACAATATTACATATTGCTAAAAAAATTCAGGTAATCGGTAAAAGGCAAGTTTTCAATAATAGCAAGATATTCTAAAAAAATAGACTACTTTTCAGTTACTTTAATAAACACAGACTTTCTCATAGTATGAGCAGACAATTAGACAAACGAACAAATATTTGAAAAGATAAGTATCTGAGTCATACTTTTCAAACAAAAAATAATTAATTAGGTTGAATAGGAAGTTGAAAGAAACGTACAGACAGAAAGACAAAAATATAAAAGATACCGGATCAGAGACCTGTATTTTATACAAGTGTCCTTTTGTCTGTCTCTAGGTATTTTTCAATTTCTGTTCGAGATTCTGATTTTTTTTTGTCTAAAAGGTTCCAGATATCAGGGACACCTATTTTATAATTTTTGTCAATTCTTCAGTTTGCCCGGACAATAAAAAAAATAAGTATCTGACGTCTTACCTTTTAAAAAAATTAAAGTAGAGTGGTAAAAACGTTAGTTGAACGGAAAGTACGGACGGATAGAAATACCGCAATATCAATAAGCTAATTTTTCAAAACATTTCGAATCTAAACAAATCTTTCAAAACTAATAAGTTAATACGACTTCGTCTCTATGGCACTCTTCCAAACAAATGCAGCTGTGTAAGTAAAAGGGACAGGTGCACGCTAAATCTGCCGTATTTCAAAGTTCTGGTTAATAGTAAGTTTTCGCCATTAGGTAACATTGCCAGTTCAGGTGTCAGCCTTGTCATCACTTTAAAGAGGCTCAAAAATACGAACTTGTTACCAATAGTTACGTATAGCCGCAGTGTGTCAAAATGCTACAAAAACCAAACTAAAAAGCTCTTATATTCTCTTAGTATGAAATACAAGTGAAGAGCTCAAGTGCAAAACAAGTTAAATCACTTTTTGGAAAAAATTGAGTTGGTTAGCTTTTCATACAGGTATTGTAGGAAGGGATCCACCAACATTTTGATATGCACAAAAAAAGTTAAATCGTGGGTGGCGGTGTTTTCGTGAAAACCAAGTTTAATCTACAACCAATCGTCGTGCGAGAAACCAGCTTGTGTTGGTGCAAGCGCATGCGCACTGTTGGCGGATGCTGTTCAGTTCAACTCGATAATGCCCGACTTTCTGGGCGGTATTTATTTCATAGTCTAGAATGTTTTTAGTGCTTCAAACTCAAATTTTAGTTTTATTTTTAAATTTTGAAAACAAAATAGTAATTAATGTAAAGGGTTCATTTCCCTTAAACAATGCTAAAAATTATTTCAATCGCCATAAAAATTCACTATATAAATTGGAAATATAGTATTGTATTAAAGTATTAGTAAAGCCAAATTCCTAATAATAGAGTAATGGGAAGAAAAAATATGATAATTGCTTATAGAGCTCTAAAAGAAAAAGTTTATTTAAAATAATAATTGAACCAACAGAAAAAGCAAAAAAAATTTTTTATCACATTTAATACTTAACCTAATGCTAGATTACAAATTCCACCGATTGCAAATTCCACTAAATTTTTATTGCAGTGTACGCTTGAAGATATTGAAAATCCGACAGACGATATTGAAGAAGGTTACCAGAACTGTGGGTGTTGCGACCCCGAACCTTTAACGAAGTTTGTTTAGACTGCCATTCAATGTACCTATCATGTGCCCAGGCATGAGAGTACCAGGTTTGATTTCGCTAATTGATTTTTTAATATTTTTCTGTAGGCCTAAATAAAAAGGAAGAACAAAAATTATTTATAGGAATGTTTCCTGCAGCACAAGTTAAATTAGAGTGTTGCCGTTTTGTACAAAACAAGTTAAATCCTTTATTTTGTGCAAATTAAGTTAAATCCCATGTTCTATTGACTATATCTCGACAAAAATGTAGTAATGAAGTCCGAAAAATTTGTGAAACTCTAGCCTTGAACAATACAATATGGGAAGTTACAGGTTTGCAACTTTGTGGGTTATGCCAGGAGGGACTAATGCCATTTTACTAGTTTTGGGTTTTAGTTGATATAACTTGTTTTGCACTTAAGCTCTTCAAGTATCTGTTTAAGTTGGGTGGTTGGTACATGTATTTTCGGCTTGCGTGCTTGATCAGAGACCCGCTTATAAGCCTTCGTAAAGTAAGGCAGATACAGACAGAATTTTTACTGACACAGAGAAATTACACCCAGGGCAAAGGCGGGAATCGAACCCGCTAACGGTACAGTGCGCAGACTGTTAGCGTAATGGTCAGCGATCTTAACCACCAGGCCACCCGGGCCTCTCTGCTCATGTTTTATCCAATACAAGTACAAATACAAACATACAAATACAAAAATTGTCGACCAACAACAGGCCAGAGGCCTAGCAAGGTTGGTTTAAAATAAATCTAATGCATTACCAGTTTCCAATGACCGTCAAGTTTCTTCTTAAAATCTTCCAATCTCTTCGAATGCACAGCATAATCTGGTAAAGCATTCCACTCATTGACAACTCTATTGTAAAATTAATGTTTTCTTACCTCCCTTCTAAAGCTCGATTTATTCAATTTCTGATCATGTCCTCTGGTCCGGCTATTTAAGGTAAAACCTAAGCCCTCCATGTCTCCCTGTTTCATGAACTTGAATAACTGTATTAAATCACCCCCAGCTCTACTGTTTTCCAGGGAATACATGTTTAAAGATCTTAATCTGTTATCATAAGTCACCTTAACGAGGCTTAATGCTGGATGGTACATGCTGGATGTTTTGCGTTACTGGCTCCATTTTTCCTCTGAATTCTTCTTACGTCATTAGGTTTCTCCTTTATTTAATTTCTACTTTGTGGAAGAGTATTTTTGATCTTTTGGTGGGCTTCCTGATTTATGAGGAGACTCATTGGTGATGGGAGGAAGCTCAAACTGGGGTCGATACTGTTAAAAATGTTAGTGTGTTTCTAGATATTTAGAGAAATGTTATTAGCTGTCGTACCATTAGTTACATATAAAATTTTGATTTTTTGTGTTATAAGAAATGTTTTTTTTTATCACGGACGTTCATATTTGTCTTTTAAAAATATGGCCCAATTTGTTGAATTTGACAATGTTTCTAACGGTTATAATCTAAAATATAAGAATATATTAGTTTACTTCTAGTTGTGAACGGAATTTATTACAATTTAGTCTTTTGTGTCTCAATTTTTAATTACTTATTTTAATATATTTTCATTTCATATAAGGTCATTTTATATTCATATTTTATTGGAGGTATATAGTTTTGAATTGCTATCGAATATCTATTCCGTCTTAATAAACTGTCCTATTTTAAAAATTCTTTTCCTGTAGAAAAGGTATCCAGATACTTATTGTTTATCCTTTTTTTCTGTCTGTGTGTATGTCCATACCCCACTTTCAACTTCCGTTCTTTAATTTTTTTTCTTCACATTTTGAAGTTTGGTGATTCTAAAACAAGTTGGTCTGTAACAGAATCTGTCACTTAAACCGCTTCCACACATTATTTGTGCTCACCACTATTTATATACCTTAGAAATTCGCCAAACATGGCCTTTAACAAGTTCTAATTTAAACTTTTAAACGCCAAAACTAGAAGAAGTTGAGTTAAGAATAATTGTGTTTTTTTGTTGCAAAAATGGAAGCGAAACTATTATCATATCATTTAACTTTATATAATTTAAAAAATTAAAAAAGGACACGATTTTCATGCGAAAAATGAACATTCTCAGTCGCTTTCCTAATAAACAACTTTTAGTCGAAATAATTTCTCATTTTCATTAACTTTCTTTTTCGAATAAAATTCAATTAATAATATTTATCGTTTGTTAAATTAATTGCAGTTCGAAGAATAACTAATTAGTAAAATTGATGCTTTAAAAATAAAAGCGAAACTTTTCATATTTTTTATGCACTCTCTACATGCATCTTTCTTCATACATAAATAATGAACCATCAAAAGAACTCTAATGTGATGTGACATCAATCCAAATTGAATAATAACACATACATATTTTTTCAAAAGTTTTATTTTTATTTTAAGTAAAGTTTCTCGTACGTTTGACGAAATGGCAACATGCAAATATTGAATAAAAATGGAATTTGCATGTTATTTCAGTGTAGATTAAATTTTTAGTTTATTTAAATTTTAAATAAACTTCTAATTTAAAATTTTTATTGAAATTTGGAATGTAGTCTAGCCTGATTGTTTGCTTCAAAATGATGCATTCCACTTGTTTGTGTGACTTGCGGTTCGTTTTGTGAAAGTGGGTGACGGTGACGGACTGAACGATTATAAAACCTTCCACTTTTTACGTTATAAACGTAGTAGACCGAGAGCACAGGGCCCCTAGACCTAAGTCATTTTCTAAAGGATGAAATGTATTGGATTAGGTTCGGTTTTCATTTACTTTTAGTATATGCATACCCGCTAGAGTGAACCGACCGACGGCCAATTTACAGGTATCAGGTGCAAAAAGTAGGTAAATTATAAGTTAACTTAAGTCATTTTCTAAAGGCTGATTTTTACGTATGTTTTAGAAAATAATGTAAAAAGTTAATAATAAATTTCCCAGACACTTTCCGTCGGCCGAAACTTTTCCCAGACGCTTTAAACGTCTTTATCAAGTTTAGACTTTGTCCCACGCATCTGGCGGCGTGAGATGGCGCTACAATCGTCCTCGGACGACAAGAAGGGGAAGTAAGCAAAAAGAACTATGTGTGTATTGGGGATGTGGTTGGTTGGTCGATTGACATATATATTCCGGTTTGTGTGCTTGATCATTGGAGATGTGAAAATGTTGTAAGCTAAAGACAGCTATGGTAACTTGTTTATTAATTTATTTTCTAATTAAACGAAAATTTAATCAAATCGAAACGATATTCTTTCTTAACCAACCAACCACATCTCCAATACACACATAGTTCTTTTTTGCTTATCTTCCCTCTCTTGTCGTCCGAGGACGATTGTAGCGCCATCTCACGCCACCAGATGCGTGGGACAAAGTCTGAAATTGATAAAGACGTTTAAAGCGTCTGGGAAAAGTTTCGGTACACGGAAAGTGTCTGGGAAATTTAATATTAACTTTTAACATTATTTTCTAAAACATACGTAAAAATCATCCTTTAGAAAATGACTTAAGTTAACTTATAATTTACCTACTTTTTGCATCCGATACCTGTCAATTGGCCGTCGGTCGGTTCACTCTAGCGGGTATGCATATACTAAAAGTAAATGAAAACCGAACCTAATCCGATACATTTCATCCTTTAGAAAATGACTTAGGTCTGGGGACCCTGGGCTCTCGCTCTATAGTGTGGAAGCTAAAAGAGGGTTTTGATCACTGATCTGTGTGCCTGAAACCACTCCACATCTCGAACTAAGTGAGCTTAAGGCTTCAAATTTGGTACACTAGTTTCTAGTACCTGTCGGCTTTAAGTAGTTTTCCAGAACATTGTACCATGCACCAACGTCGGGTTTCTTACCTTTTAGGTTTTAAAGTTATTGAAAGTTACCTTATAAGCTATATATACCTACTTCTTTAAATTGCATTGTTTACATTGAGTGCAATTACGCCTTATAGGGTTACACCCTCTCTTACTTTCACTATAAATTACGAAATATATTATAATAAAGTCCTTGATCGTATATTTAAGTATCTTTCTTAAATATTTACGTTATAATTTATATGTTAAAGAAAAAATTAAAAATATTAGTGAAAACTATAGATATGATAGATTGTTCTTTTATTAGTATTTAAAAGTTATTAATTCTAATTTCTTTAGCATCCTATACCGAATTGTGAAATTTTACTCTCCTGTCTGAGCAGCTCTCGGCTTCTGACCTGGTTCGAACCCTCAACGAACTTTTCGGACGATTCGACCAAATCGCACAGGTAAGCCAAAAAATACATTCCAGCCGCTATCATCGGAACTTAAAAAAACTTCATCTAGCTATTTTGTGCTATTTCAAAACTGGGTTGAGCTATTTATTAACAGTTAAGAAGGGCTGAGACCGGATATCGGGTATCCAAACTGATTTTTGTCCTCTACTATTGGTAGACAGCAAGTGTGGGCAATGTTATCATAGTTAAAGTATTAGATTGGAGATCAGGTGACCTCCAATGCTAACGATGAAACCGCATGGAGCCTTTATTAAGAGAGGGCCAAAATGCCAGTGTTGCTTCCAATTTAAAGAAAATACTATAATAAAATTACTATTAATTAAATTACATAAATATTACTAGAAAAGGGTTAAAGGTCACTCTTAAAAGTTCCAAATGCAGCTAGTATTTTAACGATATCACATTAGATTATTAAAATCTTTTAATTACCTAAAGTGAGAACACTGCATTTTGCCTCTTAAAGGCCTCCATTCGCTCCCGTTCGTTAATGGAAGTCACGTGATGCCAATCAATATTTAACTATGATAATCTATGAGTGTTGGCAGGCTTTCTCAAGAACGTTAAATTTCCCGTCTTCTTAACGATGGTTTGCATTCCTTATTTCAAATGAAAGCGTTAGCTATGCGTCTTACTCTCTTAATTGGGTCTCCACTATGCCCTTGCTCTGGTTTCTGTTACCTTGTAGTTACAGATTCTATACATTAAGGAGGAGGGTTGCTTTCTGCAGATATGTCCGGCAAATTTCATTCGTGGAATTTTCAGAAACTTAACAATGCATAGATTTCCTTATATTATTTATATAATTAATTGTTATATCGATGTCCCCATAGACCACCGATATTGAACAAAAAACTTCTCTCTATGTTAATCCTACGATGAAATATAATTTTTAACCCATAATTTCTCCGGTTGTATTAGTTTTTTTTTTGCAGACGGTTTTTTAAATACTACAAAAGTGGCTGGCCTAGACATCCCTACAATTCCACTTTCTGAAATTGTTTCCAATATATACATTTTTTTATTTTCCATACATAATTTTACAATAAAACATTCAAGCTAATTTGAAAAAGTGCAATTATAGAGACGTTTAAGCCAGCTACATTTATCATATAAAAAAGTAAAAATGTTCAATAAGGCCTGAGTAATTGGGCTGAGAAATTAATTTTCTACGTAGAATTTTGCTCACAGAGACGCTATTTCGGTTTGGAGAATCGACCACCGCTTACATTCCCCCTTAAGAAAATGCGGCTGATGCCATGAGATCCCTTGTGGCAATTTATTACTTCTTCTCTCACTCTAGAGATGTTTTTTTGGCTTCTTTTCACGATGCTAATAACTGACACGTGCAGTGGAAGTGGAATTCAATTAATTATCCCGTTGAAAATCGATGGGTAATACAATGTAGTTGAAAAAAAAAAGGTCTTAAGGAATGCCCTATGTTCAACTACTGTGTCATAGCCTCATCATGACTTTAGTGAAAGGGAAGTCAAAGCTGGATCGGTAGCTCAGTTCAGCACCTAGCAATATTGTAGACTACAATTGAAGAGCTTAGTGGAAGAACGTGCTAAGTGATAAAAAGGTGAAAACGGGAAAATGAGCTTTAAAGTTTTTAGTTTGCATTCGGATCTGTTGAAAACGGTACCTGCAAACCGTTAAAAATATATTAAACTTAAAGTTTATGATAAAGGGGGAACTTGTTATCGTTAAACAAGTTAGTAATATGTTCATTGACAAAGAAATCTCAAATTTTTAAAAAATGCCACTTAGCACGTTCTTCCACTAAGCTCTTCAATTTAACTGATTTCTGGTGCTACATCATTTTTCTGATTCTACGTCATTTTTTATCAAACTCTAGAGCGACTTTTAGTGGAAACCCAAACTAGAAACAGCTCTCGCTACTTGGTACTTCCAAAAACCAAAAAAAACCATCAGATCTTTCCAATTTTGCTGTGGTGCCCTGGGGCCTTCGGAGTAGTAAAAATTTTCAAATTTAGGCAATTTGGCACATTTATTTGCAATTTTAAGGCAATTTTATACATCGTAAGAGAGGCAGTAAATAAAAATGTAAGGGAAGCAGTTAAATAAATCTTATACGTTAAAATATCTACACATCAGATCTTTTTGACTTTTTAAAACTCAATGAAACGTACGTGTTAAATTATCAACCTTGAAAGACGTCATTTTCAACACGTTCATTCTTGTTATCTTGTTCGATAGCCTGTTACAGTAACACTTCTTTGAAACAAAAAACTTCAATTGGCTTTAGGCGTGTGTTGATTTTTAAATATTTATGAAATTTCATATACAGACATTGTTGAAGTACTGAATTTTACTATGGCTTTTCTTTAATTGAAGGAATAGCAAGAAAAATCTATTATGCATTAAAACATAAAATATATATTTCGAACGATAAATATCTCAATGAAATGGCATCCTAAAAACTTCGTAAAGTCAAATTAAATCTACCAAAAGATGTTCCTTTTCAGGTAAAAGGCAAACAAAAATGATTTTTTTTTTCAAAATTACCAATAAAAATGCAACGGAAGTAAAGGAAGGCTAACAAAAGTATTAGAACATGAACTTCTTTGATTACTATATTCTGAAAAGAAAATATATCATATTTGTTTACAGAGCATCAAAAAATGGTCAAATATTTAACACAATTTGATGCTATTAATAGACCACAAAATTTTCGAACGAAATTCTTTTAAACATTACATTTTTGAGAATAAATTTTTAAAGAACATTCGAAACATTTTCTGATTAAAATGATCTACCTCTTTAAACTCAAATCCTCATGAATACTAAAAAAAAAACAGAAATAACCCAAGCAATATAACTAAATTCTAAAAAGATATAAACAGGATATCTGAAACCAATTAATTAACCTTTTTTTACGAATCAAAGTAAAACAAAATGTTCCCTCGTTTCGTTCCAAAATAGCAAGCGATTACAACAAGGTTGTCAGACTCATTAAGAGTACAAAAAAAATTGCTGACAATAAATTTCATTACTGTGTATTAGGTACACAAAAAGCACAAAGGAACCCACTGCAGTCAATATATCATCAAGTATATCCACGACACTAAATGGTGCTAAATAAAGAACATCATATTCTGAAAATTATTTATTTGTTCTCTAACGTATTTACACTCATATCATTAGGAGTACAAAAAAATTGCTGACAATAAATTTCATTACTGTGTATTAGGTACACAAAAAGCACAAAGGAACCCACTGCATTCAATATATCATCAAGGTATATCCACGACACTAAATGGTGCTAAATAAAGAACATCATATTCTGAAAATTATTTATTTGTTCTCTAACGTATTTACACTCATATCATTAGGAGTACAAAAAAATTGCTGACAATAAATTTCATTACTGTGTATTAGGTACACAAAAAGTACAAAGGAACCCACTGCATTCAATATATCATCAAGGTATATCCACGACACTAAATGGTGCTAAATAAAGAACATCATATTTGAAAATTATTTATTTGTTCTCTAACGTATTTACACTCTATCATTAGGAGTACAAAAAAATGCTGTACAATAAAATTCATTACTTTTGTTTACGTACAAAATGCACAAGGACCCACTGCATTCAATATTATCATTAAGTATATCCACGACCTAATGGTGCAAATAAAGAACATATTTTGGCATATTTTTGTTCTCTACATCTTTACACCTATCCATGTCAGAAAAAACAAGGATTTACAATGAGTTACACCAATTTTTTCACAAATAATTTTTGTTTTAATAATTGGGTTTATTTTTCCGTTAGTTTCCAAGTCGTTTGGGTTTTGTAAGCACTACTTTTATTTATTGGTGTTTGAAATTTGAAAATGACTTTTCTTTTTAATTCCACTCTACAATGACAGAATAGGGTCAGGTAGGGTAAAATAGGTCAGTTTTAAAACAAAATTCCTTACAAACAAATAAGATAATTCTTTCTTCTGATGCCAGTTTTATATTTTATTGATACTGTTCATCATTTAATATGTAAAAACAACTGTAAATTCGACTGTGAAGTTACAGTTTTTTTACCATTATATGTTTTCATTTGGGAAACTTTAAATTATGGCTTTAGAAAACTTTTGTTTTAATAAAAGTTAGAAGTAATTGTATATTAAATTTTTATCCTATTATGTACAGATGCTGTTCAAGAATAAATTCAGAAGGTGTCAAAGTAAAAAAAGGAATAACTAAATTTTTGAAGCAAAAAAAACCTGAAGTGGGGTAAAATAGGTCATATTTTAATCTAGGTATGGCTATTCATTAAAAAAAATTCGGGAGATAACTTTGAAATATTTTTATAGGATAACTTTTTAGTGACATTTTATACCATAAATAAAGTAAAAAGTCTTATACAGATTATATTATTAAGAATATTTGTTTATTTAGGTTTTTTTTCTGAAATAACGGGTTCAATTCCAGATCAAATATAATTTGCCCGTGGCTATCCCTTAACACGAATTGTTATTAATCCTGCCCTAAACGCTCTTTAAGCATATTCTACAAACACTACAACCACAATTTTTACTAAAAAAATATTCTTTAAGCCAAACGTTTTTCGTCTATCCTAAAAACTTTCGGAAATGTCGCTTGACACTTAGTACATTAAGCTATCCAGTATCAGAACGTGGAGATCACTAGATTCAATTAAAGTGGCAGATCCACGTGATCCAATGCAAGTCGGCTGCCATTGGAGCAAAATAAGAAAAATGACATTTACTTTAAAGTAGAAAAAATACGTATACTACGAAAAAGTACCTTTAAATTTTCTAAAATTTTACAAAAATATATTCGTAAAAATACCCTTAAAGTGGCAGGAATCCTTTTTTATGTGACTTCTAAGAGTCCTTTATCTAAGTACTTTTTTGATATTTTAGAATATACATTATATATCGATTTAGTAGTAATTTTTCTCACTTAAATTAGCAAATATTTTCTTTATTTCTTGGCCTCCAATAGCAGTTCCGTCGTTAGATTGAGGTCACGTATGATCTCCAATCTAATACTTAACATGATATCCTGGTCAAGATTAATGAGTAACAGAGTAAATTGAAATCTTTTGAAAAATTAAAATTAATAAATATTTTTTTTATCTTCTTAAAATATGTGTTTTCTTGTTGAGGTAATAAGACATCACATTAAAAACGACCGGTCAAATTTGAAACCCCCTGTATATCTCCGCTGTTATAACTGTATAAAACTACTTTTTTTATCTAAAAATATTATCCTTCTGGTTGGTGTCGTGTCCATGGGGAGACATAGATGTCCATGAGTGTGCAAAACACAGCCAGCAATCTCCTTGATGTTGTTGGAGTACAGATTGATGTCAGAGAGGGGGAATTCCCTAAGTTGAGCCAAAGATCTTAAAATGGCGGGCAGTCAAAAATATGTTTTGGTGTAAGTGGAACATAATTCACAGTTATTGCAGGGATGGTAAGTTCTGTTGCCATCTCCCAGGATTTTCATGCCTCGTAGGTGACCAGTTCTAAGGCGGGCGATAGTTTTCGTGATGTCTCCATTAGCGTTTATTTCGCAAACCTGCGAGTCTTTTTTAATGGTTTTCTCTCTCAGACGGAACCTAGCGATAATTTTCTAATGTATGTTTCTAAATTTTATTGTATCCCCATATAAATAAATATTTTCGCCCTACATTTCAATTTATTAGTTGAATGCCTTACAAAAAATAGCTGAACAATTTGTTAAAAACAAAAATTACAAATAACAATTAAGCAAATAACAAACAGAAATAAAGACGATTTGCTATTGGAAAACACCCGTATTCTAATGTCTATACACCATTCTCAACTAAGAGGTAATTACTACCCAGGAGACTACAAAAAAATATGTGAAAACAGCATTACTTTACTTAAACAGGATAAATTAATGGCAACGTGGCTCATGTCAGACGATATTTTTTTTATTCGAATTGGTCGCATTCTCTCTTACGGTTAATTTCCATAATGAGATAGTTTTTATATGCAATTTTTTCCTTTTAACTCATGTAGCGCAGTAGTTTTATATTAAATGTTAATATGATATATATTTGTTTTGCTTGAATAAGATAAATTGGAATAGGACTTATTTCGAAAGATATAAATGTTTTGTTTGCCAAAGTAAATTGTTTTTTTTTTAAAGGATTACTTACAGATTATTTGATAAGTTGTTATTTTTCGAAAATAATCCTAAATTAAATTTTATATCAATGGAGTTGTTTCACTTTGTATGGATGGCAACAGCTCCAACGGTCATTTGTTGTCTGGAATTATTGTTTTTCGGTATTTGAAAATGAGTTTTCTAAGAATATTTTACTTGTTAAATTTTAGAATTTACAAATTAATGCTGTGCTGTTGGTTGTTCAAAACATTTGTTAAAGAAAGCTTGCATGTAAATTGTGAGTTAAAATTTAAAAAAATCGTATTCTGCATGAAAGTGATGTTATTAATTCTAAATTAAGTTTATTCTTTCAGAAAGGTTTAAAAAAAAAACTCGTTTTTAATGAAAGAATATTACCTTCTTTTTAAAGCAAAATTATTACAAAACATAATTATTGCAAAAATTTAATTATATTTCAAACGAACTTACGTTCTTTCGATAATATTTCAAAAGTTTCTTTGTTAAACTTCAGTCATGAGCAAAAAAAGTCAGATCATTTAAACCTCTTTCGTTTTCGTTTCTTTTGTTTTTTACTGAATACAAACTTGAGACGGAAAATTCTTTTTGTCAATTTGAAAATTCTTTTGTAAAAATGATTTTAAGAAAAGATACTTTTACAGACAATGTTTTTAAATCAAATGACTGTATCTTGTAATTAAATAAAAGAAATCATCCGTGAATTATAGAATGAAACATTTAATTTATAGGATGAGACATTTGGGAAAGTGTCTAATACGATTTATCTTCCATTTGACAAAATACATTAAAGAAGGCGGGAAAGTTCTAGTTCTCGGGGTACTTCTCGCCAAGCTTTCAATTCGTCGCCAAAAGGATTTCAAATAATACAATGATACCTCGACTGCTCTAAAATACCTTGTGGCATAAAATGTTTTAGATTTCATACTACAATGCTAAAGTCGACGTTTTTATGCTGTTAGATTCAACATTAGGTTTCACCCAAAAAGTTGGTCAAAGTAGCTGCAACAGCAGTGTTGTGAAATATTTCACGATAATTTCGGTGTTTGGTTTTACTAATTTTTTAAATTTTGGTTTCCAAAACCAGAAAAACGATTCAACCGAATACCGGAAAATATGGTGAAACATTTCCCCACACAGCCATTGCAGTTACTGGAAACCATTTTTTTCGGTGACCTCTAACAGTTCATTTTTTTACAGTGTATGGTTGTATGATGAAACATTGAAAAACATACTGCTTGGTAATATACCGTTAAAACGTACTTGTATGATTATGACATCATACTACTATGGATGAGACTGCAGTATGTACATGATATAAAAATCATTACAGTTTAGTGCGTTTAATACGACACAGGTTTTAATATTTTGGCGAGATTTACTGTGTGTGGCGAATATTGAAAGCTTGGCGAAACAAACCCCAATAACTTAACGAGTTACTAAAACAGACTCAATGAGAAAAAAGATAAAATAACAAAACAATAAAATTAAAGAAAAGAAACGAAATACGGTGCTTTTAAAATCTTCGCTCCATATAAGGCGTATTTTGGAGGTTTTATCTTAATTAACTTTACTTTAAATATAAGAAACTAGTTTATATTTTGGTTTTCGTTGTATAACATTTGTTTTTGTTGCATCTTTAATGCTAAGTTTTCTTTAAATTTTTCAGAATTATGGTTTTTTTCTTCAAAAAACAACTTTTTACATTTAAAAGATGTTTTGTAATATACTGTGGGACTTCAAATTTTGTTATAAAAAAGTACTTACGCTTTGGGTATAAACAAACAAGTTTTTCCCTAATCATGAATACTATATGATGATACGTCATTTTAATTAAGATATACTTATGATAATATATTTTTTTTTAAAGTTCTGCAGCAAATGCTTATTACAAGGATTATGGAACATACTCAATAGTTTAATGTGATGAAAAAAAGCATTATTATTGTTATTATTATTGTTGTTACATGATTTTATTTAAAAATTTTTAATATTTTGATTGTATTTATCAATTTATAATATGTGTGCTAGTGATTCCACAAGCACATAAGGGGACGCATTACCCAAAATTTAGGGCTGCCCAGAAAATAATTAAACATGCTCGAATGCTGCGAGCTAAGGATATTTAAAAAAAGGGTTCTTTTATAATGGTGGAGGTTTATTGAAAATGATGTAGTGGTTTGGTAAAATGTTTTTTGAAATTTTATGTTGATTTTTTCTATTTTTAATTTTTTCAGCTTGTGAATGGTTAAAACCCTAAGGCTTTTACGTAAATTAATGTAGAACTCCAAATTTTTTTCCTGTATTGAAACATATGCGTTTAACAAAAGTTGGTATGGAATAAGGTCTCGTGTAAATAGATTTTTTTAAAAACAATGATGAAGATGAAAATTTACAAAAAATCTTATTTTTGGCCATTTTTATACATAAAGCTACATAACTTTTTTTGTTTAACTGATAACTCAATATCCATACCAACTTTTATTAATAGATGTTGTGGGAACATTTCGAAAAAAAATCCATTACAAAATTCTTTAAATTGTAGGAGGAGTAGCATTTTGAAAAAACGTTAAAATTTTTTAATTTAAAAAAAAACTTACGTTTTAATATTTATCATTTTTTTTGTAATGTTTATTGAATGTTAGTTCTTTGTAAAAAAATAGTTTAATTTGAATGCTAGCGATAAAAATACTGGATTTAATTCTTTGGGTACCGCGTCCTCTTAATACTATAACCAATTCAAGTACTCTACATTTCTTCAAATATGCTAAGGGTACTTTTGGCGGATGAAGCCTTTTGCAGGCATATTCTCCTGAACTGAGAGCTATTTATTTACCATGTAGGCGGCTGCTACCGAATTTGAAGCTTATTTTACGCTCAAATTACAATGAATCTGAGCTCTTTGTGGTTAGCCAAGTATGCCGAGAGAACCCGATCCAAATGTATACTCAACGAATATTTTACATGCCACATTATCATGTGACATTCTTAAGGACGATTGATGATAAATTCTAAAAATTATGCAGTGCTTTTAAATATTTAATAGTGGGTTTTGAAATTCATGCGAAGGCGAAAACTTATGAAATTTCATTTTAACTAATCAATTCAAAATGCTGTTTATTAACTGAGTACTTACAGATAATTAACTAGAAGGATTCAAATCAACAAAAGATTTAGAATTTTTTTCACTGCTATCATAATGCTGATTTTTTTTTTGTTTTAATTGGATATTTCAAAACGTTTTCCCATTTTTTTTCGTAAGAAAAATTTACGCAGATGAAATATGCAATGTTATTGTGAAACTCCGTAGAGTGATGAAGTAGATACTTGATTTGGCACCGTAAACAAGCTTAGCATGTATAATATTTCACGTTCACCTATATCTCATCACAACTGTGCTTCTTAAAACAAAATTTTCGTTTACAAAAAAACAAATTGCGTATATCAGAAAGAATCGTAAGCAATTAATTGTCATCTCATACCGCTTCGGTGCCCTGAGACATTTCCGTAATTCATCCAAATGCCTCCCAGCCATCCGAACTGAATTTGGAACGTTCGAATATGTTATTCCCTCGGAACAAGATTAGGGAGGGTCGTCCGCCGCTTGACGTTTACACCCACAATAAAACTTCCGGGGCCGGAAATTATTTCTTAACGCTGCGTTGGCCATAGATTGGCTACAAAAATCTTCCATTGACTAAACTATGGGGGCCGGAAAAAAGACGTAGATGTTTGGCGACAAAAAAAATAATGAATGAAGCTGTGTAAAAGTCGCCAACTTCCAAATAAACTACTCACTTAATGGGATTTCAATGCAAAACGTATAATGGACCATTCGATAGGGGAAGAGTGTATTTTTTGTGGGGGTTGGTTGGTAGACATATATTTTCAGGCTTGTGTGCTTGGTCACAAAGACCCGCTTATAAACCCTCGTCAAAAAGGACGGACACGACATACACACACACATACAAGACAGATGCTGCCATCTATTGCCATCTCCACATTTAGACATGTCCCTGAAGGGGAGATTGCGGGGGTAAAAGACACGACCAATTTTGCGTAAATTTGACGTTACTATGACGCTTGGCCGTTCTGATTTGGGCAAATTAGCTGCCCGGTGGGTTGTTTTGGTTGGGTTGGGTTGAATTATAGTTTCACTAGAGCTACAGGAGTGTTATTGGTTGGCGTCATGATTTAAAACCACAGTCAAGTGACGAGCGGTTTGTTTGTGGGGTGTAACACATCGTTTGACGCCTTCTGCGACATCACTGTAAGCGTGGTCGTTGCAGTTGTCCATTTGAATCTAATAAGAACCGGTTACTAAAATAATAAAACAACTATTTAGGCAGCTGTAGACGTAGTAGCCTATAATTGATATGAATAAAAAAAATCCTTCTCAGGGTGGAAAAATTATTTTGTTTTTATTATTTGTTATTGAAACCAGCTACAAATAACAATTACAAACCAATTTTAAACAAAGAGATCACACAACTCTTGTCAGAAAAGTGTTAAGGTAACAGGGAACAAAACGGCCACTCGAAATATCGAATTTTCATTTAAACTTTAGTTACTGAATCGTGCCTTTACGAAAGAAGTTCTATGATGCACATTTAAATATGGGGCTGGAGTTTGCAAATTTGGTGGTTAATTTCAATAAAACTTTGTTGCCAGCTTTAAATGTCGTTATTCCAAAACACCAATTTTCAACCTTAAGATACACTTTTCTCTTTTTCGATTTTACTAGAAGGGTCGAAATTTTCTGTGATGTCGTATACATGTCTATTTAACACAGTGAACCAAAAATATTCCAAAGTAAAGTTCCAGTGAAAAAAAGTAAAATTCCAGTGAGTAAAAATAAGACGATTTTTCTGATTTAAGAAACGCGCAAAATTTCTATTTAGGTTAATAACTTAAAATTATAAATGTTTTATCGTCAAACTTGAGGTTCATTGCGTTGACTAGACTGGTATCTGAAAAAAATTATTTTCAGATACACGCAATAGTTGTGCTGGAAAGTGTACCTAAAAATCGGAGTTTTAAAATAATGACATATGAAGCTGGAAACAAATTTATATTGAGATTAACTACCAAATTTGCGAACTCCAACCCCATATTCAGATGCGTATTATATTAAAAAAAATTTCGTAAATATTAATTTTAGTGATTGAAAGTTAAAATGAAAATTTGATATTTTGAATCGCCGTTATGTTCCCTGTCCCCTTAACTAATTCTTCAAGTTTCTATTTGGGCGTATAACGCAAGAGATAATGGCGTCACTTGACAAACCGGCGTTTCCGTTGGTTGTGATTTAACAGCTATTTCCCCTTTACTCTAAGCTCCATGGAGTAAACGAATGTGTATAAAGCAATTACGGTCCAAGTCAACTTCTGACTTGGTCTAATTGTATTCGTACAGATTTCATCAGATAAGAACAGAAGTGTCACAGAATGAAAATGGTTCGGATCAGAATAGAGTATTTGACAGTATCGCTGAAATACCTTCCAATATTAAATTAATTATAGTTTGAACCCAAAAATAACAACCGCATATATTTTTATGCAAAATAAATCTTTAAATAATTAGTAAAAATCATTTTCAAATGGCTTTTTTTCATCGGTACGTCACGTGATCACAAACACGTCGATTTGGCTGACGTCACTAGTATGTATAAACAAACCGGTGTGATGTTTTTTTGTTTGTAATTAAACTGGTTTTAATCTAACTTACTATTAAAACAAGAATTATATAGATAATGGGTGGAGGTTTTACCGAAGCGGATAGTTCAAATTTGCTTAAAATAGATTCCAAAATGGTGTTTCAAAGTTTGTTTATAGTTACTAGATCATCGATACCACGTGACAGCCACAAAGCGTTTTCGGGAGTGATTTTTCGTCCTAATTTTAAAATTCATTCCCCCCCCCCCCTTTTTATGGGGTATTTGAAAAAAAGAAAAATACGTGTCTAGTATTTTTGGCACAAGAATATTTTAAGTCAATAAAACTTTTTTAGTCAAGTTCCCTATTGGACTTGGATCGTTGTTGTTCGAAAACTTCAAAATGTCACCTGCAGAATAAAACGTGTCGTAATTTAGGGAATGGAAAAAGTTCGGAAAGATTGTCTTGTTCAACGAGAAATAAAAGTATATCAAATTAGGCCCAAAAAGAAATGTTTTCATTTGGTATGTAATTTGTGGCGATTTCGCTGTTCTGAAACGATGTAGATTTTTATTGAGGAATCCCACAACAATGTATTTTTTAGCCTACTTTTCTTTTTTTAATTCGAAAGAATTAAAAAAATGAAAAAGTAGGTATTGACATGCGGTCGATGTCCGTCTGTCCGTCTGTCCGTCTGTCTGTCTGTCCGTCCGTACCCCCCTTCCAAAATCGGTTCTAATCATCGGATCTTAAAAATTCTTTTTTGTTAGAAAGCTATAACCTCAGATACCCAACTTTCATACTTTTTGTCCGTCTGTCTGTACGTCCGGACGGACATAAATCTACTATCTGTCGGCGAATTTCCCATTGAATTAGCATTGAAATTCAATTTTGAGTCATTTAAATCACTGTAGGTATTGAAATGCGGTCGATGTCCATCTGTCTGTCTGTCCATCTGTCTGTCTGTCCGTCCATCTGTCTGTCTGTTCGTATGTCTGTCTGTTCGTATGTCTGTCCGCCTGTCTGTCCGCCTGTCTGTCCGTTTGTCTGTCTGTCTGTACCCCCCTTCCAAAATCGGTTCTAATCATCGGATCTTAAAAATCTTTTTTTGTTAGAAAGCTATGACCTCAGATACCCAACTTTCATACTTTTTGTCCGTCTGTCTGTACGTCCGGACGGACATAAATCTACTATCTGTCGGCGAATTTCCCATTGAATTAGCATTGAAATTCAATTTTGAGTCATTTAAATCACTGTAGGTATTGAAATGCGGTCGATGTCCATCTGTCATGTCTGCATCTGTCTGTCTTTCGTATGTCTGTCTGTTCGTATGTCTGTCCGCCTGTCTGTCCGCCTGTCTGTCCGTTTGTCTGTCTGTACCCCCCTTCCAAAATCGGTTCTAATCATCGGATCTTAAAAATTCTTTTTTTGTTAGAAAGCTATGACCTCAGATACCCAACTTTCATACTTTTTGTCCGTCTGTCTGTACGTCCGGACGGACATAAATCTACTATCTGTCGGCGAATTTCCCATTGAATTAGCATTGAAATTCAATTTTGAGTCATTTAAATCACTGTAGGTATTGAAATGCGGTCGATGTCCATCTGTCTGTCTGTCCATCTGTCTGTCTGTTCGTATGTCTGTCTGTTCGTATGTCTGTCCGCCTGTCTGTCCGCCTGTCTGTCCGTTTGTCTGTCTGTCTGTACCCCCCTTCCAAAATCGGTTCTAATCATCGGATCTTAAAAATTCTTTTTTGTTAGAAAGCTATGACCTCAGATACCCAACTTTCATACTTTTTGTCCGTCTGTCTGTACGTCCGGACGGACATAAATCTACTATCTGTCGGCGAATTTCCCATTGAATTAGCATTGAAATTCAATTTTGAGTCATTTAAATCACTGTAGGTATTGAAATGCGGTTGATGTCCAACTGTCTGTCTGTCCATCTGTCTGTCTGTTCGTATGTCTGTCTGTTCGTATGTCTGTCCGTCTGTCTGTCCGCCTGTCTGTCCGTTTGTCTGTCTGTCTGTACCCCCCTTCCAAAATCGGTTCTAATCATCGGATCTTAAAAATTCTTTTTTTGTTAGAAAGCTATGACCTCAGATACCCAACTTTCATACTTTTTGTCCGTCTGTCTGTACGTCCGGACGGACATAAATCTACTATCTGTCGGCGAATTTCCCATTGAATTAGCATTGAAATTCAATTTTGAGTCATTTAAATCACTGTTGCCAAATCAACAATGGCATGAGAAACTTTATTTAAACATATTTGAAGCAAAATAATATTTTCATGAATCAGTTTGGAATGACGTCATAAAATGTAGAACAATTTGATTCTTTGATTATTCATTAATTATCTACCAAGAAAGCGGCAAGGCATACTTTTGCATGCAATTATGCTTAGTTTTAATTTACATTTCTTGTTTTTTAATGCAGTTCGGAGTAGTTTCATTACTTTTGTTATTAATAAATATTTATTCTTCGAACTACAAATAAATCACGAGCAGATGATAAATAATATTTAATTAATTTGCGAACGAATATTAAGGAATATAGTTGATTTTGGCTTTTAGAAGTTTAAATTATAGCTGGGTGCTGTGTTTCGATTTTTTTTTTCTAATGTGTATAAATCTAGTGTAGAAACGGCTGTTGATGATATTTACTTTAGGAACCTAGTTTTTTTCCCGATTAGAACTTCAGTAAGTATTTAAGTAACAGGAAAGTAGGCTATTTTAGTTCTTTATGAACTTCTTGTTTTTGTTCTTAAATATATTTGAAGTCACTCAATGTCAATAGTTTTTTTTTATGTTTGAGGTAGGAGTATCTATCTTAGTTAGTACGGATGATAGTTTATTATGGATATAGTTTATTTATACGTATGATAATTTATTTTATATTTTGGAAATTTGTTTTTTAATTTTGATTTTGTTTTTAATTCTCTTCTGGAAATTCCACAGTACACTTCGGGGTAAAATTGGGATTTTTTTATTTGACTCTCGTCCATCCCAATACAGAAAAGTGTATTGTTTTAATAGTGGCTTAAGGTTTTTACCTCCTGATGAAATGGCCTTTCCCACTATTTTTGGTTTCTTTCCATATCTTATTTTTATATTTTTTCATTTTTTTGTTTTACTTTTTTTGTTTTTGTATTCGTTATTTTGTTTTTTACTGATTATGGCAGCTTTGGCGCCAGTTGGTAAGATTCTCTCTTTTTGTATTATGTGTTTAGTATGTTATATATTTTTTCAATTGTTTTTATGTGTAACAACAATATACATATATAATATATATATATATATATATATATATTATATATATATATATATATATATATATATATATATATATATAATATATATATATATATATATATTATATATATATATATATATTATATATATTTTATATATATATATATATATATATATATATATATATATATATATATATATATATAATAATATATTTTATATTATATATATTTTATATATATATATAATCGTTTTAATTAATGTATCAATTAAAAATACTTAAGCCCTTAATTCTTTCAAATAAGACAAGAAAGAAATGTTGGTGTAATTTGTGAAGATTTCGCTGTTCTGAAAAGTAGATTATAATTGTGAAATTCCACAACAATATGAATTTTTTTTATTTGTTCTGAAATATATTTTCAGTTACTCAAACTCAATTTTTTTAACGTTCGAGGCAAGGGTATTCAAGCTAGTACAAGGGCACAAGTTTATTTTATATTTTTATAATTTTAAGTAAGTTATCAAATTAAAATACCTTAGGACTAAAATCTTCCAAACTGATGAATAAACAAATCTTTTTTTTTCCATTATTCAATGATTGATTATTTTCAGTAACCGAAGTTAAGCAACATCTGCGCGATTAGTGATATTTTAATTAAATATGCGAAATACATTGCCATATTTCGTAACTTGTCGCTATGATTTATGATTCAACCATTATAAATTTTTCAAAAATATCAAGCAAAGATTTTTATAATAATCTAGTTCACTTTTCAACCAAATCAATCTAAAAATTAAATCACATTTATTCAGCCATTTGGTTTTATCAATATCGAAATAAAATTGGAAATACACCCGGTTTGTGCAAATTTTAATATAGTCGAGCCGATCTTTGGTTATATAAAATATTTAGATAACCTCATATATCTAACTTAATATATATTGATAACTTAAAATCAATCATTCTATATCAGCAACGCCAATTAATAAACCCATGTACTCATATTCAATTAAAAACATTTAAAAAGTAAACTTCCAGAATAAAACCACTCGTACCTATACTAAACTTTTGCTCGAGGCTGATTTCTATACTAAATTTTTATAAGAACGAACTAAAGAACTTCTTCGAATGAAACTCTTCAGGCTACCCATGTAATTTTATTCCGGAAGTAACGATCTCATCAGCGGAAATGGCAACCGCACTAGTATCGTCTGCAACAAAGAATTTCCTCGCTGTAAAAAGAAGAAAAAGTTCTAATTAACGGGGCTGATTTCACCAAAGCAGGGCGATTATTTCAAGGTATATTTCTTAAATATAAAACCCACTCTTAGGTTAAAGTGATACCAGTGGTATAATTTGTAGAAATTCCCACACTACACGCTGTTCCTACAAAAATGTAATAGTGATAAGTAACTATCCGTCAGTTCCACAAATAAGGTCGAAGAAGCTCTCTGTCACGCTAGACTATCCGTCCGGTTCGGGATATCGTCTGTTTAGAAAGAGCAAAACGAAACCTGTTCGGAACCTGAAGAGTATAGTCAGACGTGCGTAAAAAGTTTTCGTACTTTTTCCCCCCGAAAAGCCGACAATATGTACCGGACGGATATGGTGACATCATGATAGGCTTCGGTGGTCTTGAAGTTGAGTAGGCCATGGGTGTTCTCGGTACCGACGTTCAGGAATTCGTATCCGGTTCGTGGTATGAATGTGATTTGCAAATATTACAAACGGTAGCAAAAGTGTAGCCAGAAATAGTCAAACCAATTTCATGCGGCACACACACAAAAAAAGATTGCAGCACTTTAAAACCACAAGTATTTAATTGGTTTGGTAAAAGTAATAAATGACCAAATTCATTTCTGACGTTTGAAAATGCGTTAAAAATATGTATTTATGTCCAGCTGCACAGACGTTGGTTGGTAGACATATATATTCAGGTTTGTGTGCTTGGTCAGAGACCCGCTTATAAACCTTCGTCAAGTAAGACGACACAACACACACACATAAGTGTATCCATCTATTTTTTAGAGACAGAGGCCCAATGGAGGATCCCCAAAATTGGCTTGTCACCCAGAGGTATTGATTTGGTATGGGAACTTGGAGGATTTTGTGACCGCGACGGATTTAACGTGCACCAGTCACCATTAGCGTATACGGGGATCTTCGGAAAGCAACGAGACTCGAACTCGCAACCTTATGCCAGTCCAAGACCTTACCGACCAGGCTATCCCGACCCCCACAGACGTTTAAGGACGTTAAAAAGTTGTCATAAACATTAACTAGGGTAGAGTAGGTACATATATATTCCGGCTGGTGTGCTTGATCAGAGACCTGCTTATAAGCCTTCGTCAAGTAAGACAGACACAGAAATTTTTTATACTGTAACAGAGAAAGGAAGTACACCCAGAGCGAAGGCGGGAATCAAACACGCACCCGTTACAGCGCGCAGACTGCTAGCGTAATGGTCCAAACTACTCGGCCATCCGAGCCCCAACATTTACTTATCCTTCAAGATGTATCATTGTGACGGCTTTTAGCTTCCACACTACGTTTATAACGTAAAAAGTGGAAGGTATTATAATCGTTCAGTCTGTCCGTCTGTCACCCATTTTCACAGAAAGAACCACAAGTGCCACAGACAAATGGGATACGTCTTTTTGAAGCACAAAATCAGATTAAGCTACATTCTAAATTTCATTAAAAAATTTAAATTAGAAGTTTATTTAAAATTTAAATAACTAAATTTTTTTTATCCTCATTGAAATAACATGCAAATTCCATTTTTATTCATATTTTCACTGTTGTCATCCACAAAGTCCCACAGACAAGTGGAATACGTCATTTTGAAGCAAAAAATCAGATTAGGCTACATTCCAAATTTCATTAAAAAATTTAAATTAGAAGTTTATTAAAATTTAAATAACTAAAAATTTAATCTACTTGAAATAGCATGCAATATTCATTTTTATTCAATACTTTCACTGTTGCCATTTCGTTAAACGTACGAGAAACTTTATTTAAAATAAAAATAAACACTTTTGAAAGAATATTTATTTCTGCGATATAATTCAGTTTGGATTGTTGTAATATCACAATAGAGTTCTTTTGATGGTTTATTATATATGTATGAAGAAAGATGCATAGAGAATTCTAACTTGGCATAAAAAATATGCAAAGTTTAGCTTTTATTTTTAAAGCATCAATTGCACTAATTATATATTTTTCGAACTGTAAATTAATTTAACAAACGATAAATGACTGAATTTTCGAAAGAAATGTAACTGGTAAATTGTGGCGACACAAAGATATTTATTAAAAAACATTACATGATTATTCTTTGAACTTCAAACAAATTAAGCAAACGATAAAGTCGAATTATTAAATATGAGAAAGAAGATTAATGAAAATAATTAATTTATCGTATAAATGTTTAATTACAACTAGCTAAAGGGTTTGTTTGGCGAATTTCTTTCTGAGGTGTATAAATAGTTTGTTTCCTGTTGAGCATAAATGTTGTGTGGAAGCGGTTTAAGTGACAGATTCTGTAACAAACCCCTACTTGTATTATTCAGTCAAAACGATTTCATTTCAACGATTCAATCCAGATTTCAACTTTATTTTATCTGAAAGATGTCATTTCTAGTTAATATTTTATGTTTTACAGAGAATTAATAAAAATATTGTTTAATTTTAGCTGAAGGTTGCATTAAATTAATGGAATTTGTGGTTAAAAGCCCTAAAAATAAACATTTTTGTGCTTTGAAATTCACAAATGCACTGTCAGTTTTTTTCTAATTAATAGTTCATTCTAAAAAAATATGACTCGTCGCATAAATTTTTCCTTGAGAATTTTTTTTTTGTGTGTGTGCAAGACTCTCAGAATTGTCTTTGATCTTCGTAGTTCTATATTTTGTATACAAATAATAAAAAGAAAACTTTGGAATTGATATATTATTTTCAAGTTTTATGAAATTATGAAATCCTCAATTTCGTAACGTTTTTGATTATTACCTCTTTTAAAATTAATAAGCGTTGAGATTTTTTGCAATAGTCCAAACACTTACGTTCTCACCCGTGAAATAATTCTATTTCATAGTTGAGTTGATACTTAAGCATTGGGAGATTTAAAGATCATGCCAACCAGTTTTCTTAATTTAATTTACAGTTATTTTTATTTATAAAGTTCAAAGGAAGAGTACGTTTATGTATTTTTATTGTATCAAAAGAAATATTTATCAGAAACTGTTTTAAAAATAACTTGACATCAGAAATAATTTAATCAAAAAGTTAACGATGTAATCTGCGCTTTATTTTACCGTGGTTTAATTTTATTGTAAATTTAAATTGAGATTAAATGGAAAATAAATTGTTTGACTTTTTTATATTATTGTTTTTATTAAATTATACAATTTACGCTTTCTCTTGGAATTTGTTTGTATTTTAGTCATTTTTAATACCGCTTGTTTGACTTTTGCATAGATAGCATACTTTTGACTTAAACGCAAAAAAGAATATTTTTTAAAAATATTTTTTTATTTACATGATTATATTTAAAATCTTATATAATTTAAATAACAAAATTTTAGTCCTTAATCTTTATGTTTCTTTTAAAATGTTTATTGGGCAGTTACTTTATAAGAAACTTCCAATTTTTTTAAAAATTTTAATTACGTAATAAATAATAATTATTGATGCTCAACTTGAACTTAAAATTGCGCTTTTTTGCTAAGCTTTATCGGCTGCTGATAAACCTCTCAAAAACATCTGAATACCTCCAAAGATATTCCTTTGAATTTTTTTTTTTGTTTTCCTTAGTTCTTTAAAAAAAACTCAAATCATAAAAATTCTTTGAAACCCCTGAATATTTTACATTTTCTTAAAACAAAATGGATCAAATAAAACTGTTTCCTTATGTTTATTTTGCTGAAGGATTTAATTAACAAAAAACTCAATTAGGAACCAATAATTCGAGTAACCAAAAAATCGACTACCAAGTAATCGAGAACTAACAGACGCGGAGTGTGCAGATCCTCGTGAATCAGCCACAATTTAAGAATATTTGCGACATCAGTCGTTGAAATGACATAATATATTTCACTACGAGATTCATGTACGTTGATATGAAAGGTTTTCATTCTAATTAAAAGCGAGGAATATTACATATTTATTCTTTGAAATATAAATTAATTTTTGCAAATGATAAGTAATAATTATGTAATTTTCGAAATAAAATAAATGAAACTAGCCAAATTTAGGATGTAAATGTTTAATATAGAATATCAATGCTGTGTTTGTCGCCTTTTTACCTGTTAAACACAAATGTTGTGTGAAGTGACAGATTCTGTTAAAAGCCTACTTGTTTTATTCTCAAGTATTGAAAAATGAAAAACTTGGTATTGACATGTTGAAGATGTCCGTCGGTCCGTTTCACTTTTCCAAATTCGATACTATCCCTCGGATTGTAAAAATTATTTTTTTTGTTAGGTCTCTGATATCATACCTTTCTATCTTTTATACTTTTGTCCGTCTTCCCGGAGGACATATCCCTCTGTCTTCCCATTTGAATGACAATAAAATTTAAATTTATTTATTGAAATAATATTTTTTTGAGGTGAATAAATCTTGAGATGAAGTGATTCTTTCTAGGTGACAGTTACTATTACAAACCTACTTGTTTTTCTCTAAGAATTTAAGTGAATGTTAAAGTAACAGAAAAGTAGGCTATTTTAGTTTTTTCAGAACTTCTTGTTAGTTTATACCTCGGTTAAATCATAAGGAACGGAACCTATTCCCATTACTTTTGAACCACATTAATACAATAGCATATTATCCATTTATTATAGCAAGCGTTCTTCTCATAATGATAAGTATATTTTTAAGACCCCAATATGAATTCAAGTACAGCCCGAAATAGTACCACAGTATTCAACCATTTCTCTCTGGCAACCATCACATATCCACAAACAGTACCACAGTACCAATGTAGGGGAGACTGGGTACGGTTGTGGCAGGGGACGGTTGTGGCAGTCGCCATATTAGTGAAACCATAAGGAATACCGTCTTGAATGTAAGGGGGAAAGCCCCTGGGGTGGTACAATAGTTAATTCATAGGAGAAAATTAGTAAAAAGGGAAAAAATGTCACAACCGCCCCTGGGGTGGGGTCGGTTGTGACATTTTCCCCTTGCTCTTATGAATTAACTATTGTACTTAGGGGCAAAATTTTAGTATTTGTACGTAGACAAATGTTACACTTTACTATTAATGCAACTTTCATCCAGCTACCATGCATACTCACGAATTTATGGGCGATCAAATGAAAACTGTCACAACCGTACCCAGTCTCCTCTACTAATTATTCAGTTCTTGCGGGTTAGCGCCATACTCAGATTAATTTAACTAATTCATTACACTGTCAGTGCTGTCACAAATATGTGGCATTTGCATTTCCCTAAGTTTACCTAATTACACAATATTTAAAAATCATTTTCAAACAATCACTCCTACGTAATTCTGACTTATAATATAGTTATAGTTTAGGGCATATCTGAAACCTTGGCAGGAAATATAATTGGGTTATTTAATTTGAATAAAATTTATTGGGCATGAGAATCTCGAGATATGATAATGCTCATATATTACTCTTATTCTATTATCAGACAAGGGATTTTAAAATTTAAGATCTAAAAAATGCTTTAGCTGCAATTTAAAATATCAGTAAAGGGCTTTGACTGCGCCTTAAAATCTCTGTAAAACGTGAAAATACTTGTTATAATAGGAAGTAATTTGTATAAATTTGATAACTATTATTTTTGTTTACAAAATAAATTACTTTGAAATACTTTACAATAGAAATAAAAATTTAAAATGTATAAATTTTTTTAGATACTAAGTTTATTTTAAAAAGTTGAGGACTCAAAGTTTAAATCTTGCAGTGAAAGCAACTTAACACATTCGCAAAATTGCGTGTCCCTCAGAGGATTAAAATTGACTCCAAAAAATAACAAGTTAGAATTGGGTAAGATTACACTTGAGATTATGTAGAGTAATTAAAAATTTTTGGGATAATATTAGAAATTTGCCGAAATATTGCTATATTCTAGTCTGGCCAGAATGAAAAGTCCCATATTGACCCGTGACTAAAACCTCTCTGTCAGGTTTGCATTTCGATGCTTTATTATTCAGCTATATCATTCATTGCTATTCGCCAATAAGTATAGTACATAACATTCGACATTCTAAGCTCTATTTGTCATTTTACATCCATTGAAATCACAACAATGATTTACAATTCTCCTGTAACAATACACCTCTATCACTTCCCCAAGTTTGAATGCATAGTTACCAAATACTGCAACGTAAACTAACTTACGAGCACCGTGAGTGTTGTATCACTGGTGTAATCCTAGAAGACTACGCATGTCAACGTAGTCATAGCAACCACTCATCTCATGGACTGCCATTTTAATTATCCGAGGCATCTCACTCCCTATGCAAACTAACAACGATTACACTGGACATAAATGTGTTCGGGTAATTCCAAAGTGTCTCTGCAATTTCTGTCATCTGAAGAGAGATCGTGAAAGATGTTAAATGGGAAAGTGTTAACACAAGCATGTTCTTTAATTAAAAATAATCGGTTGATACACAATCCCATTTAGTCACTTAAATGGGAAACAACGTGTAACACAAGAATGTTCTTTAATTATAAATAATAGGTTGATACACAATCTCATTTAGCCACTTAAATGGGAAACAACGTGTGAACGCATAACGAAACAATGTGTAACAGAAAGTGTAACTCATACGCTATCTTAATGGAAAAACTTGTTAACCAAGCATGTTCTTATTATAAATAATCGGTTGATGCACCATCTCATTACCACTTAAATGGAAAACATGTGTAACAGAACGTGTAATCACACCCTATCTTAAGGGAAACAAGTGTCAACACAAGCATGTTCTTTAATTATAAATAATCGTTGATACAATCTCATTTAGCCATTAATGGAACAAGTGTCAACACAAGCATGTCTTAATTAAAATAATCGGTGATACCATCCATTAGTCACTAATGGGAAACACGTGTAAACAAGAATGTTCTTTAATTATAAATAATAGGTGATACACAACTCATTTAGCCACTTAAATGGAAAACAATGTGTAACAGAACGTGTAACTCAACACGCCTATCTTAAATGGGAAACAACTTGTTAACCCAAGCATGTTCTTTAATTATAAATAATCGGTTGATACAATCTCATTTAGCCACTTAAATGGGAAACAACGTGTAACACAACAACGCGTAACGAAACAATGTGAAACAGAACGTGTAACTCAACACGTCTATCTTAAATGGGAAACAATGTGTTAACACAAGCATGTTCTTCAATATAAATCATTATTGGTTGATACACTATCTATATTAGCCACTATATCTAACAATCTCTAAAGTTAGCACACAGATGCTTTTAAACACAGCAGTTAAAAAAAATAATATTTCCCTACGTATATTTACTAAACGAGATTTGACTACTCCAAAATATCTGCAAAATGTGAAATACTTGTTAACATTTGGGTTTATATGAAATTTTTTTTTTAACTTTACTCACCAAATTGTTTTAAAATACTTTAAAAAACACTTTAAAAGGCCATTCAAATTGCTATTATTGCGCTTTAAAATGCAAAAAAACTGTTAGAATTGGGTAAGATTTCACTTGAGACTTTTTGTGATAAAGAAAAAAATTAAATGCTTTTAAACACAGCAGTTAAATCAATTATAAAATTTCCCGTAAGTATTTACTAAACGACCTCAAACGCAGTTTCCCCGGGAGGACGCGTGCCTGTAGTTAAACTCATAGTTTCCTTGCACAGAAGCCACGACCGCGGGCAAACAGATGAAGACAAAATAAAACGGCTGAAATTTCCTCTTCATCTGATTGCTCCGCGCGTTTTATAGCTCCGCCCATGGTCGTGGCTTCTGTGCAAGGAAACTATGAGTTTAACTATAATGACGACAGATTTTAATAACGGTGATTATTTATACTATCTTATAAACACCGCAAACAGTTTTCCAGTTGATCAAGGTAATTACTTAGACAACTCCTTAGTCAACTAAACTTTGACAACCTGAAAACAAAAAGAAACTTAGGAATTACGATACATTTCTGCTTCTATGATTCAAATAATGAACCAGCGTGCGTGCTTGTGTATTAATAATTTGAGTAGCCATCATCAGTTGCTAAAAACCCTTTAAAATTGTCTATTACAAAAGCTAATTTAAATTGAAGAGTACAGGGGAAGAACCGCTTGATTTTTTATTAGTGGTCCCGTAATTGTGTCTGCTTGGCTGACATTGGCGGCAGGAAACCGGTTTCTCTCTTTCTTCTTCGCTTGGTCCAAGCGTCGAAATCGTGCATCGCGTGAATCTCGGTAGGTAGAAAAGTCGTGGTTTAGGACTTTTCAATTAATTTGCGAATCTTAAAATTTCTCTTAATTGTTTTAGAAAAATCCGTGATTTTCAATCAATCGTACTTTATTTTTGAAGCTTAATATGATGATGAACACAGTCTTGTAAATAAAACGCGGAACTGAATTTCAGGGTTGCAGTGAGAGAAGATGCACAAGAAAATGAGAAACTGGTTTCCTTACATCAGTTTAGGCGATTACTCGCTATCATCGCCAAAGATGCCTGATGAGGAAAGTTTTCTACGAAATTAAGCGGTTTTTCCCCTGTACTCTTCAATTACCAACATTGAAACCACCAAAACTTCTTTTAACTTCAACGCTATATTAAAACTCAAAGCAATTTACCTCCACAAAAAAAACACAATGAAAACTTTAAAACAACATTTATTTAAACAAGCCAAATCATCAGATGGCTTTAATTGTTGTGTGTTGAACTTCCTACGTTCTGCAAATGTAACACATACAACTGAACCATTAGAATAATTAATCACAAATTGCAACCAAGACGTACACCTAAACGAGAACTTTCCCGTCTACTTTCGTGCTATGCATTTTAATAAACCTAATTTTATTGAACGTCCAACATTGTTAGGAACGATTTACGCTAACAAATAATTTCACTGTGTTGCAATGGAACTTCTTAACTTTGTTAGTGGCTGGAGTTTGGAGCCGTGACTAGACAGCCAATAAATAAGCGAAGAATACTGCAATTTTAGTGGTTGGAGACTTGGACAATAGACCACCTTCATTTATGTAATTTCGACTTGAAGGCCAATTAGATTCGTGTGTTGGTAGTTAAAAGGTTTGTCAAAAAAGAGAATTGCGTAACTTTTATAAGTTGGGTTTCATTTATGGTGCTGTTTGAAATGTTAACCGTAACTGTTATATTCGGCAACATTTGGTAATGGATATATCAACTATATATATATGAGGCCCGGGTGGCCTAGTGGTTAAGATCGCTGACTATTGCGCGAACAGTCTGCGAACTGTACCGATTGCGGGTTGAGTGTAATTTCTCTCTATGCGTCAGTAGAAATTCTGTCTGTGTCTGTCTTACTTGGCGAAGGTTTAGAAGTGATCTCTGATCAAACACGCAAGCTGTAAATACATGTATCAACCAACCATGAACTATATATTTCTAGCTTATTTTCAAAGACTTTAGCGCAACACACTCATAGACTTTTTGTAAACTTATTAAGTGGTGCTCAAGAAGCAACATTATCCGAAAAATATTTTTTAAAGTTCTTTAAAATTATGTCAACGCCATCTGTTGCTAAAATTTCTAAATACTTTTTTCTTATGCTCTCTTGGATTTCCTTTCTTTTAAATAATATTCCCTTCTCATCCGAAGTTATTCTAATCTGTAGATCTTTTTAAAACCGTTTCGAAATTTGTAAACTTTAGTGGGGATCATCCCTTTTATATAATAATTTAAGAAATTAAGTTCATAAAAATTACATCTTGATATTTTAAAAGTAATTTTACAGCTATGATTATGTGTATCCTCTTTCGTAATTATCTTAAAATAAGCGTTTGTTTGACAAATGAAAAGCTTAGTGGAAGAACGTGCTAAGTGACAAAAAGGTGAAAACGAGAAAAGGAACTTAAAAATTTTTCGTTTGCACTTAGATACACGTTAAAAACGACTCTTACAAAAGGTGATAAATGTACTTAAATTAAAGTTTATGAGAAGGGGGGATCTTAAAAGGAGGGAGTAACACGTTCATTAACAATCTCATTTTTTTTTTCAGAAATGTCACTTAGCACGTTCTTCCACTAAGCTCTTTAAATGAGTCAAAAGTCTCTTTAAATGAGTGAGTCAAAAAAGTGCGTCACTCAATATCGACTTGTTCTAATACGTTGTTCTAATACGTAGTCACGTAATAAATCGTCACTTAAGTTCCCACATGTGCTATCTCATTTTCTCAACTTTTCAGGAGAGCCGAAAAACGTGTTTGTTCATTTAACAAAGGCTGTTCGGACTTTCTTGTTATATAATATCGGTCTACATATATTATATGTACGGTCTATATATTCTACGTATCGGTTTACATATATTATGTAACAAGAAAGTGTATTGCTTGTGATATTATGTAACAAGAAAGTCCGAACAGCGGTGTTAAATGAACAACTGTTTTTCGGCTCTCTAAAGTGAGGAAATGAGATAGCACATGTGGGAACTTAAGAGACGAAATCCATAGAGTTAGGAAGGAGAGTAGAGGGTTATGAGTTCAAATGGTTTGAAGCAGGGCTGTCAGGTTTTTCGAGCTACTGCGCATCACATACTGGCACTGAGGTATCCCAAGATGCACGCTCTAGCGGTGTTTGAGCTACTGCGCATAACATAGTGACCGAAACTGGCACTGAGGTATCCTAAGATGCACCGCTCTAGCCTGCTTCATTGTGCGCTACTGCGCATATACATGGACCTCTCTATTCTCTTTCATACCTCTATGACGAAATCGTAGTTTTAAACAATAGCAAACGCTTCCTTTCACTACCTGCAATGTGAGCCCTTGAGGTAATAAAGATTCTAGTGAATACCTTGATAAGCGCGGGGTGCCTTTGCGCCAAGGTTGCCACGAATCGGTGTATTTTTGTAGTCAATATACTCTAAAAAAAAGTTAATGTGTGAGGTTTCTGGGTTTAACCACCTTAACGAATATATAATTTTCAAGAAAACGGTCGTAAAAGTACCTATTTTTTTCCTTGAAAATTATATAAAAATGTGCGTATGAACAATATATCGTAAAAATTTTCATGTTTTTAGCCTAACTTTTTTTAAATCTGGCATTAAAATGATATATAAAATATTTCCCGGTCAACAGAAATGAATAAGTTTGAATCATGTTTGGAACGTTACTACTTTACTTACAGAACACTTCAGCCCAGAAATACTACGGGAGCGAGAAATTTAGTTTAGTTTAGTTTGAATTATCGTCGCACTAGAGCTACACGAGGGCTATTGGCGACGGGCGTCGTATTTTAGAACCACAGTCAAGTGACGAGCCGACACCTGAGTAGGCACCCAACGCAACCGTTAAGGGCGACATCGTACGCAGCGTTGGGACTTTGGAGGATATTTAACGTGCACTCCCTCTACACGGGGTATTATTCGTCGGACATTTTTGACTGCAGTGGCCGTTTATAGGTCGGCAGTTATTCTGGCGATGCCCGGACCCGAACCTGGGACCTTACGTATGCTAGACGGACGCCTAACCGACTGGGCTCCCCCGCCCGAGCGAGAAATAGAAGCCAAAACCTCACTCGTCATTTCCACAGGAGCGAGAAGGAAGGGGTTAAGACATATTGAGCAATTACCATGGCCTTATGCGTTGCTAAAATTATTTACCGCCATCCATATCAAAGTCAACAAACAACCCTCGAGTCTTCAGAGACATAATATCCTTCTACATTTCGGCCTTATTGAAATCCCGGTAGACATAAAGCCACTTCTAATGAAGAGTTTGTGTGCAGCTAATGAAAATGACGAAGTTATTTATGCTTTTGTTATCGGAAGGCACGAAGTTCGAAAAGCGAGATTTTAAAATGCACTGAGTAAATTTGGCAAAGTTGCATCAGTCATATTAAAAATAGTTTTATTGATGTTTCAACAGAAATAAATAAAACACGGTCTCAATCCAGGTTATTTAGTAGTTATTCTTCCCAAATTTTGTTTGTTGGTATTCAGTTGATCACGGCATTCTGAGTTGATTGCACAAAAAACAATTTGTATAGGTGGACGTAATCACTTTGAAAATCATAAAACTTTAAAATTTTCGATGGGGACAAGTAACTCACGTACCTTGCGTGTGACTTTAATTTAACCAAACAAAATTGAACATTGTTTCTTACCTGCTGTCCACTGTTAATGGTACCTTTACCACATAATGCACAAAAGCTTAATGTTAGTTTTTTCGAATCACCGCAACCTGTCGCACCATCCCTACGTCCATAACATGTTAAAACATTATTTCACAGTAGAACAGTAACGCATAATTGTTTGTGGTGCTTGTAAGTAAGTTTTATGAAGAAAAAGTTTTTAATTTTATTCGTATCCATCATAAGAATAGTACACATTATTACTGACCCTCGTACGGGGCGGTGCATGGTTTGTTTATTTGGTAGAAGGCAATGTGTGACGTCATCAGAGGCGTAGCTTTTATAATTTGGACTATTATAGTTAAACTCATAGTTTCCTTGTACAGAAGCCACGACCATGGGCGGAGCTATAAAACGCGCAGAGCAATCAGATGAAGAGAAAATTTCATCCATTTTATTTTGTCTTTATCTGATTGCTCCGCGCGTTTTATAGCTCCGCCCATGGTCGTGGCTTCTGTGCAAGGAAACTATAAGTTTAATTATAGCTACCGGATGATTTGTTTTGGGGGTATAAGGCAACGGTTGACGTAACTCTGACGTCACTGTAGGCGTGGTTGCTCCACTTTTCCATTCTATTCTCAAAATCACTTTACCCCAAATCATTCAAGACGGAGCTTTGTCAAACTGATAGTACAATTAACATATCTCCCTAAGCTATCAAATGTCTCACAAACTCAGTTGTTTTGAAAAGAGTATTCGAAGATCTTTTCTAACTTAGGGATTACCTGAAGTAATTCCCTGGTCGTTTTAATTCCATCTGCTTTGGCATTTGAATGTGTCGTTTGTAAATTATTTGAACGTTTATTGATCGCGGAACTTTAAATCTTTGTTCGACTCAATTAGATAACTTGGCTCTTAGAGAATAAGTTAATTGAGTTATATTCTTTCAGTAGGTTTCTTGTACTATTATATGTGTATTGCTTTTAAATTATACATCATACTTTTAAGTGAGAAGCACTTATAAGATTTATGAGAAATTCGACACGAAACCGTGTTAAGCAATGACATTTTGCTTGTAAAAAAAATTAGACTTGTAGCAAAGGAAAAGGTTTAAGTATCCAACTATAGACAGCGATGTCCCAGTAAATTATTTGGCAATTAGGGACCATACACTTTTTAAATTGTAATTTCTTACATAAAAAGCTAGTGCATTCTTCCATTGCTTAATAGTTTGTCGACAAACTTGACAAGACTTTTAATTACATTGATCCTCTAAGTAACCACATATTTTATATAAATGGGGTAATTAAAACTGAAATACAGGGTAAAGCAAATAAAAGCGGCCCCAACGTGGAGATAAGAATACGACAGAAATGTTGCCAAGTCAAAAACCTTTACAAAAACAGGTTTGCTAACATGAAGCCATTGATCGCTTCAATATTAAGCCCAAACAAACGCTTGGCGACTTATTTGCCGACAACTACGCTTATGGTTTGAAAAGCTAGTTGAAATGAAATATAAACAAGGTTTGTAGAGCTGATCAAAAAAGTTCCCACTAGTTATTATTTCGATTATTTATCGTAAAGAATCGGACCTTTTAGTTTTTGTTAATGCAAAACATTCTAAATTGATTGCAAGACCCAGAATCTGGTGTTCAGACCCGTTTCGGACTATTTTTGAACTTGTTCAATACAGATCCTGTCTGACGCCATTTCGTAACTATTTGTTGCATAGTACTCTTTTAGGCCCTTTTACACATTTAAATTCTTGAACAAACAACTGGTCACATTTTTTCCATGAATTCGTTTTAATATAATTTTCTACTATGAAAACTCTCTGCTGTACTGTGAGTTTCATCTTCACCTGTGAATTGATCAACTTACACTCACACGGTCGCAACTCACACTGACGCACTACGATCTGAACTGGCCAATAGTCCATGAGTAGCTCTAATGTGATGCTAATCCAATCCAACCAATGCAAAAACAGGTTTGCCAAGTGAAACCATTACACGCGTGAATAATCTTTTATTTCCACTTGAAAGCTTTCAGACGGCTTCAAGAGTTTTTATCGCCAAGCATTTCAACGTATTCATATCTCTAGACCGGGGCCGCTTTTATTTGCCTCACCCTGTATTACTAATCAAATAACCTTTCAATGTTTTCAGTTTAAAAAATTTATTTTGCTGTTAGGATTATTCTTATGCCTGGTGAAAAAGAAATGTTTGCATAGCAAATCAATACTTTCGCGAAAGTTGCGATTTTAAAATTAATGAATTAGCTCCATGGGGGATTGATCACCCCACTGCCACGAGTTACAAACACCGTGCTCGGCAAAAAGAGACAATCTTTCAGGTACTTCTTTTGACGTTTAGCCTTTTAATTGCATTTCAAAATAGAAAAATAAGGAATTTTATAACAGTATCTTATCAATTATACCGATTAAGTTAATATTTTCTTCCTTCACTGTATATACAAATGTTGAATATTTCAGTTTGTTTAATTCGAAAAGTCGTTTTTTTCCCAATACGCTACATTTACCTATACGGTGTCTCAAATTTATGAAAAATACCATCCAATGCATCAATTGCCGATATTCAAGTACCGAAGCACGTTGTTTAATTTATCGCAAGCATTATTCAGGTAATTCTATCCCATGACATTTACAACCCCAAGACTCTTTTACTTTTCCAACAAGACCACACATTATTCTCCCAGAAAAAGAATTTTAAGTTCTTTCTCAATGACAGTTCAGCTATTTCGTTGTTTTGAAGAGTATTCAAATGTCAAGTCGTAGCTTTTTTTCGTTTGTAGCAATACTTTTAAAACAAAAATACCCTTTGTGAACGCGCGATTTTTTCGAAAACCTTATTATGACGTCCGACGGGTTCTAGGACTCGTAAGGGTGGAAGCGTCGTTTGCCTCCAGCATTTCGAAAGTCGGTTCCGCTCGAAATAATCCGATAAAACGGCCCGTGCAGCAAAAATTCGTGTAGAGGGAGCATTAAAAACCTCTGAAGTCCCAACGCTTAGTGTCGCCTAACGGTTGTTTGTCCAACTGTGTCGCTCGTCACGACTTGGTCATAAAATTACGACGCCCGTCGCGATTTGCCCTCGTGTATTAGCATTGATATTTCAATGTAATAGTCGTGTACATTTAAAGTCCGTAGCTATCAGCGAGCTTAGAGTGGTTTCAACGACAGACTGTCTGAAGACGCCAATGATCAAAAGTCATTTCGGAATCAGCACGCTCTGTGAACACACAAATCTCCTTAGTTTTCGATCTATACCTACTTCATACTTCATTTCATATTAGGTATTGAAAGTAAAAGTCTTTTTTTATCTAAATGCTGAAATAACTAAAAATATACTTAAATTTAAGTTTTCTTGTTCATTTTTTACATCCACTGCGATCTAAATTATATTAGTTTGTAATATCGTCGCACTAGAGTACACGAAGATTCAGGGATTTTGAACACAGTCAAGTGACAACACTGAGTAGGCTACAACGTTAAGAAATAGCAGCGTTGACTTGAAGATTTTACGTGCACTCCATCTTACACGGGGTCATTATTATCGCTTTTTGTGAGGCCGTTTATAGTCGGCATATTGCGATGTCCGGCCCGATTTCGCATGTAGGCGAATGCCTAACGACGGCTCCCACCCTTAGAATTTAAGCACAAAAAAAACTTCTTCCTTTGTAGATTGAAGAACTTTTCATAATTCTTCACTATCTTAACAACACAATACCTCATCACACCACCGTTGCCATTCCACAGAGAAGAAAAACCGCTTATTTGATATAGTTATTATGAATAGCGGGCAACGATTGGCTGACGACAAGAAAAAAAAAACCTCAACGAAGAACAAGCAAGGCCGTTACAAAAGGGAATAGTGCGATTTAATGGAGAAAAATGCGCCAAAGTAATAGAACCCGGTACTTTCTAGTTTGCAGCGACGAAGGATCCATTTTTGGTCATCAATTTCTATTTGGCTTTCGCCGTGTGGTGCATATAAAGTTGATTACCTCCGCAAATCGATTTGGTAACATTGGGCTATCATGTAAGGTCCTTCATTAGAGTTTTTTTTTATTGCGTGTCTTATTGTATTGGTTGTTCGGGGCGTAATAAGAATTCGTTAGGAAAATGATACAAAGGCACCTTGATAATGGAACTTTCGCAATTATTCTTAATTCCCATTCTTATAAACAAAATGTAGAAGTAATTGTATGGAAGATGTTTTATGTAAGTTATGAATAATGATGCAGGAATAATGTGCATTTTTGCGTCTCTATTATATATTAAATTAATAAATTATGCGTAGATTGTGTAAGAATTTTATTTAGTTTGTTTTGTGAATAAACTTCGCTACCACTTGTAGACTATTCACTATGAACTTTCCGCCAAGGTCACATCAAAATTTATATCACTTACAGACATGGGAGCTGATTAGCCCGGTTGGTAAGGCGCTTGCCTTGTATGCGAAAAGTCCTAGGTTGGGGCCTGGGCTTTGCCAAACTTTCTACCAATAAACGGCGTGTGCATCTAAAAAGTCCGACGAATAATAACCCGTGTAGAGGGAGTGAATGTTAAATATGCTTCAAAGTCCCGTAGCTGCGTACAATGTCGCCATAAAAATATTACATTGGGTGCCTAAACAGTGGTTCGGTTCTTGTCGAAATGAACGCCAATGATGAAGACACTCGAAAAATCCATCAGTCCGATACCGATACCTAAAATCAAAAATTATACAAATTACAACAACTCTGTTCCGAAATATGAAAGGTTTTTTTTAAAATTAGTTTTATCTCAACTTGAAAAAAAGCTTCAAATCAAGAAAAACATTATTAACTTAAAATAAACGTTTAAAGTAACTTAAAATAAACGTTTAATTCATCTTGCAACAGGGCCTAATCACGGATAACACAGACTATAGGCACAACACATTTTGGGGCACCCTCTTACGATAATTTTTGCGTATGATGGCGAGAGTATTAGTTGCATTATGCGTAAACATTTCGTAAAATTATAATGGACCAGGGATATTTTTTAAATAGTGATATGAACCAAAGTCAACTTAAAGAGCGTAAATTTTAAAAAAGATGGGTAATTGGTGGGTTATATTTTTGGTTGATTCAAAAGGCGTCGTCTCGTCAATTGCCTTATTACTAAACTACGACGGCCGATCGCCAATATTCCCCATGTATAGCGGTGGTGCGACGGTTAGTCAGCATAACCACAACTTTCAGGCATGTTAAGGTTGGTACATGCAATTTCCGGTTTGTGTGCTTGATCAGAGACCCGTTTATAAACCTTCGTGGGCCGTAGTGAGCCTAGTGGTCAGCGTCTCGGTCTCGGGATCGGAAGGTCCTGCGATCGAGTCCCGGTACCACTGAAGACCTACCGAGTATATGCGGAGTACGTGCTCGTTAAATCTGTTGGGTCCGAAAGTCCTCTAAGTTCCCATACCAAATCAATACCTCTGGGGGTGACAAGCCAATTCTGGGGATCCTCTAGTTGGCCTCTGTCTCTAAAAATTAGATGGATCCACTTATGTGTGTGTGTTGTGTCTGTTGTGTCTGTCTTACTTGACGAAGGTTTATAAGCGGGTCGCTGACCAAGCACACAAACCTGAATATATATGTCTACCAACCAACCAACTAAACCTTCGTCAAGTTGGACACAGACAGGATTTTTACTGACACACAGATAGAAAGTACTCCCAGGGCGAAGACGGGAATCGAACCCGCACTCTTTACAGTGCGCAGACTGTTAGAGTAATGGTCAGAGATCTTAACCACTAGGCCACCCGGGGCCTTTCAAGCATGTTAGGATGTTATGTCGTACGTATCCGATTGTCTATTCCTAGCCTCCAATGAGCTTTAACACAGCCAACTACGCCTCGTTATTTAGAACCCTGGTCAAATGGCGAGGTCGATACCTGTCCATACATGTTTAGATTCTAGGTCATCTATTATAACATCTATTAACACATTAATTATTCTAAAATAACTAAATAACCTACTTTTCTGTTAATTTAAGAGCAATTCTTGTAGTGCGGATCTACCTAAAAATAGTTATATGTTGTTAACCTCAAATAAAACAAAATATTTTGAAAATAGGATGGTTTGAACTGATGTTGATAAGGCGATGCGGACAGACAGACGGTCAAAAGGCTTAAAACAGAAATTGATGTCACTCCTTTCAAACAAAAAAGAACGTTAAAGGAACGCGGTACCCAAAAAATTAAATCCAGTATTTTTATCGCTAGCATGCAAATTAAACTGTTTTTACAAAGAACTAACATTCAATAAACATATACAAAAAAATAACACATATTAAAACATAAGTTTTTTTTTAATTAAAAAAAAAAATTTAACTTTTTTTCAAAATGCTACTCCTCCTACAATTTAAAGAATTTTTTAATAGTTTTTTTTTGCAAAATGTTCCCACAACATGTATTAATAAAAATTGGTATGGATATTGAGCTATCAGTAAAACAAGAACAGTTATGTAGCTTTATGTATAAAAATGGCCAAAAAATATTTTTTTCAAATTTTCAACATCATTTTTTTTAAAAAAATCTATTCACACTAGACCTTATCCCATACCAACTTTTGTTAACCATATATGTCTCAACACAGGAAAAATATTTTGGAGCTCTACGTTAATATACCTAAAACCCTTAGGGTTTTAACCATATTCACAAGCTGAAAAAATTTAAATTGAAAAATTCAACATAAAATTTACCAAAAAAAATTTTCCAAACCACTATATAATTTTCCATAAACCTTCACCAATATAAACAATTCCTTCTTTTTTGCAATTTCCATAGCTCACAGCATACGGGCATGTTTAATTACTTTCTGGGCAGCTCTAAAATTTGGGTACCGCGTCCCCTTAAAATCAGACAATTAGAACAGGAATTAAAAGAAGTACGGACAGATAGATGAACGGGTGGACAAAAAAATGGATAGATATACAAACGGACAAAAAATATAAAATAAAGTTATATGATATATCTTTCAAGCAAAAAATTAATTTTGAAACTCTGACGGGTAGAACGTAGAAGAAAATCAGACAAAAGGACAAAAATCACCACCATGTCAATAGCCCATATTCATTCTTTGTTTATCTAAAAAGAAAAAAATAAGTAAACAAAAAAAATCTTGACTTTCTAAAAGTTTCTGCTTAATTTCTCTGTAGCAGAGAGCAGGGCCGGATTTCAAGATATGCCGCCTGTAGGCAGCCTACGATCAATTTGCCGCCCCAGACACAGTATTTTCCCACTTCGGGAAAAGACATAACTGGTTAGTTGCAAAATAGGGTGGTATGTGCTGTTTGAAATTATCACAACGAATTTAAAAGAGGGCAAATAGGTTTATTTGAAATACAATATAATTAGAAAATATAGAAATAGAAAATCAGGTACTTTAATTTTCTGAAAACTGACGTAAAATTTGTCGCCCCAAAAATTCGCCGCTCTAGGCTACAGCCTACTTAGCCTATTTAGAAATCCGCCCCTGGCAGAGAGGTTATAGGAGAAGAGTCCATACTTTTATAACAAGATTAACACGATGTGTTTCCACCAATACTAAGATATATCTTGCTTTGCGTGACAATATGATCTCTGTTCGATACACATATTGGACAACGTGCGGATATTGTCTTTTATGGACCACCCTCCAAGAAGAAAAAAATGGATCTTCTGTATTTTGGTTTATTCTCCTTCGCTTATTGCATAGAATTTCTAATAAAATAGGGCAGAAAAGAGATATCGGCATGTTTGACGCAAAAAGTATTTAAAATAAAAAATAATTAGTGGTCGAAATATCGAAACAAGTTTCAAAGTGTAAAATATTCTTCAGAAACTTGCAGTTATTCCATTTGATTTTTAATAAAATGTTGTAAAAACATACTTCTGATAGTGTCAATTTCCTGCCCAATAAAGAATATTTCTAAAGTGTTACTAATCTAATAAACCAATTTGCCTAAGTATTTTAACTATTTTGAAAGAAACAGTTACCTTGCTAAGTTATCTTGTTTTCAATAAAATACACGCACGGAAACCTCAAATTTAAAAAATAATAAATATAAAAGACAGTCGTATCTCATTGGTAAAATACTAAGATCATTCCCGAACAATGATTCAAAATAATTATTGGATGGACTGCTCCCAGTGTTAAATTATCTCAAAAAGTCTAGGAGGATAGAATGAATAGGAGTAATCATGTGGCCTCAGCATGAAGCGAAAAAGCTTTCACCTCTCCCTTTCGGACGCGCATGCGCAGTTCGTGGCAGCCATATTGATTAACGCAAAACATTGCGATTTCTAGCTTGTCAACTCTATGGGCTTGTATTATTGAGGTAAGCGAATTATTTAGTAGTTTTTGTTATTCTCACATTACTTAATTAAAAATAGTATTGTTTTGTAATATGAGTTGTTAATAACTCCCCAAATTAAAACAAACGAATTTAAGATTTCAGAGGAACCATTTTAATATCGCCAATTTAATGTAATATTGTATAAATATTTATATATAATATATATATATATATAATATATATATATATATATATATAATATATATATTATATATATATATATAATAAATATATATATATATATATATATATATATATATATATATATATATATATATATATATATTATATATATATATATCATGTTGGGCATTCAATTAATCAATTGTCAATTGTAAAAGTAATTGCAATTAAATTAATTGCAATGAAATAATTGCAATGTGCAATGAACTTAATTGCACCTTGCAATTAAATTAATTGCATTTAACTTTTTTAGTTGTTTTATAAAACAAATACCGACAACCCGACCATGACCGACAACCCGATCGACCGACCAAGACAGACTACCTGACCTACCGACCAAACAGACAATCCGACCAAGACCGACAATCCGACCAAGACCGACAATCCGATCATGACCGACAATCCGACCAAGACCGACAATCCGACCAAGACCGATACCCGACCAAACACCGACAACCCGACCAATCAACCAAACCGACTCTCCGACCGACCGACTGACCGACAACCCGACCAAGACCGACAATCCGACCGACCAAGACTGACAACCCGACCAATCGACCCTAACCGACAACCCGACCGACCGGTCGTGGTCGGTCGATCGTGTAGTCGCTATTGGTCGGTCGGTCTGTCGGGTCGTCGGTATTGGTCTGTCGGTCAGTCAGTCTCGTAAACGGTCTTCGTCGGTTGTCGGGTAGTCGTTGTTGGTCGGTCGGATAGTCGGAGTTAACAATTAATTGTTAATTGTTACTACTGCAATAAACAATAATTTCCACAATTACAATTGGTTAATTTGTTTACATTGCATTTTTGTACAAATTACAATTGAATAATTGTTAATTGCAGTAGTAACAATTAATTAGTTGTTAATCATTAATTGTTTGTGCAATTAAAATTTGCCCAACACTGATATATATCTACTGAGCATATTAGAAATATACATATGTGTATTCGTTTTCCGTAATGTGATCAAATTTGTTTATTAAAAAGAAAAATCGTAAATGCTTCCATAGAAGACTATATGAACAATAGGTAGACAAAGATGGCTGCCTTCCCCCACCTCCCCTCCACCTCTCGCTTCACCCGGCTCCCGTACGTTTGAATCCACGCGACGGCTCCTGTTCATTCTATCCTCCTAGCAAAAAGTACGACCAATTTGTCTCCAGCAAAGTGGCGGAACGCATTATTGGTATCAAAATTTACGTTGTTAGGCGCCATGCTTAAAACTTTATTGCTAAATGGGCTTTAAAAGGAGCCAAAAACAGCGCCCAAAGTTGCAGATGAAGGTAAATAGTTTTCTCCTTGTATCTGGCATCTATCGCGTTATCTTAATATTAGGCAGTCCATCCAGGATATAGTATAAATCGTTGTTTCTGACATGGCAGCCAAGAATGTAATAGACTCAACGGACATAAAAGCTGGGTTTTTTAGGTTAAACTTGTGGTTCAAAGTCCTAACGTTTATTCAGGTTGCATCGCATGTCAGCTCAAGAGTCGACCTCGTCACTTGCTTGAAATTCAATTTAAGAGTTTTATATTGGCCGTGTTAAAGTTTTGAAAAGAATTTTGAAATAGGTATCAGGAAGCTACGACAAGTATTAATACAACACAACGGAGGTTAAAATGGGATGTAGATGCTTAGCGTGGAAGAGAGTAAAGCCGTCTGATAGAAGCCCAATGGGAGATTATAACGGGATGGGTGTACTGTCGTGAGAGGGTTGAAATGGTTTCTCTTCAGTACGACACATTTAATTTTTGAAATCCTACACACATGGTACAAGATAAAACTCAGAGAAGTCTTCTAGGTTTACCAAACGATGCTTCTGTTTCTATTTTTAAAACAGGTTCTGTCAATGGGAATGCTTCAGATGATGTAACGCTCTTGTTTTCATTTTTATATTACTGCATTTCATTGGTTGCTTCGGTTTCACTCTCAAAATGACCGATATAGACGTAAAGAATTTTTTGTTTCTATGCAAGCTTTCTTTAACAAATTTATTTTGAACAACCTGCAGCACAGTAAGAAGGCAGTTAAAAAATTTAATAAGTAAAATATTCTTAGAAAACTCATTTTCGAATACCAAAACATAAGTAATAGGGTACTTGACAGTATCGCTAAAATACCCTCCAATATTAATTAAATTATAGTTTGAACCCAAATATAACAAACGTATATATTTTTTTGCAAAATAAATCTTTAAATAATTAATAAAAATCATTTTCAAATGGCTTTTTTTCATCGGTACGCACGTGATCACAAACACGTCAATTTGGCTGACGTCACTAGTCTGTATAAACCAACCGGTGTGATGTTTTTTTGTTTGTAATTAAACTGGTTTTAATCTAACTTACTATTAAAATAAGAATTATAAAGATAATGGGTGGAGGTTTTACAGAAGCGAATAGCTCAAATTTGCTTAAATTAGATTCCAAAATGGTGTTTCAAAGTTTGTTTACAGTCACTAGTGACATTATAGATACCACTTGACAGCCACAAAACGTTTTCGGGAGTGATTTTTCTTCCTAATTTTAAAATTCATTTTTTCCCCTTTTTATGGAGTATTTGAAAAAAAAGAAAAAATACGGGTCAAATATTTTTGGCATAAGAATATTTTAAGTCAATAAATTTTTTTTTATTCAAGTACCCTATTCCAGGCAACAGATGAAAACAAACCATTGGAGCTGCTGCTATCCACGACCTGAAACAACCCCATTCCAACTGACGAAGGCAGTCTCGAGAGCCACGTAACCACGAGATTATCCATATACTCAGAAACACATCTTCAGCACGAGTTCGTGTGTTAGGCACTTCACTACGGTGGTTTTGTTTGTGGGATAGAGGACAACGTTTGACGTTGCTATGGCGTCACCATAGGCGTGGCCGTTCCTATTTGAACGAATTAGCTCCCAAGTGGCTTGTTTGTGGGCTAGACTAGGTCTGACGTAGTTGTGACATCACTGTAGGCGTGGCCGTTCCAGTTGTCCTTGATACGCCAAAATCAAAACTATGAACTCTCAATAATAGGGTATTTGACTAAAAAAAAATTATTGGCTTAAAATATTCTTATGCTAAAAATATTAGACCCGTATTTTTTCTTTTTTTCAAATACCCCATAAAAAGGGTGAAAATGAATTTTAAAATTAGGACGAAACATTACGCCCGAAAACGCTTTGTGGCTGTCACGTGGTATCTAGACGTCACTATTAACTATAAACAAACTTTGAAACACCATTTTGGAATCTACTTTAAGGAAATCTGAACTATCCGCTTCTGTAATTTAATAGTAAATTAGGTTAAATCCAGTTTAATTGCAAGCAAAAAAACATCACACCGATTTGTTTATAGATACTAGTGACTTTAGCCAAATCGACGTGTTTGTGATCACGTGACGTACCGATGAAAAATAAGTCATTTTAAAATTATTTTTATGAATTATTTAAAGATTTATTATGCTAAAAAATATATACGTTTATTATTTTTGGGTTCAAAATATAATTAAATTAATATTGGAAGGTATTTTAGCGATACAGTCAAGTACTCTATTGGATTTTTATGTAAAATTTATCTTATACTATTCGAATAAGTGATTAAAATTCAACAAATGGCAATTTTTGTAGTACAACCCACACTTTCTTGTACGTCCACCTCTAATCCGTCATCCTTTCGATACACTGACGGCCTTGGTTGATGTTTGTCTCATGAAATAGAACGTCTGATGTAACTACGTGCAATGGTGTGAGGCTATTTACGAGTAAAAAACTTGTGAATCGAAAAACTTCAACAAAAAATGGTTCGAAAAAGGTCTAAAACAAATCAAGGTTCCGAGCCATCATCAACATCTCAAGCTCTGTCTACCAATAGTCTAAAAGTAGAAAAAAAGGCACGAACACGAAAAAGGCACTTTAGAGTTCTTTACGAGCAACTTGTTTTTATTACTGCGATTTATAAAATTTTATCGGTTTTGATTCGATTAAAGTTAAAGTATGCAAAGTATTACCGAAAAAACAATGTTGTTGGAAAACTTGGTTTAAATGATATTTTGTCTCTTATGTGCGGAAACTAAGCAAAATTGTAGGACAGCAATTTAACGTTATTCACAAAAACGATAATATTTAGTTCTTCTGAAAAAAGGTTTTACAGTATTCATCAAACAGAAAGGTGCTCAGAAAACTCACTTTCGCGAATACCAAAACAAATGAACTTGGTTGGTTGGTTGGTTGGTTGGTAGACATATATATTCAGGTTTGTGTGCTTGGTCAGCGACCCGCTTATAAACCTTCGTCAAGTAAGAGAGACACAACAGACAACACACACATAAGTGGATCCATCTAATTTTTTTAGAGACAGAGGCCAACTAGAGGATCCCCAGAATTGGCTTGTCACCCCCAGAGGTATTGATTTGGTATGGGAACTTAGAGGACTTTCGGACCCAACAGATTTAACGAGCACGTACTCCGCATATACTCGGTAGGTCTTCAGTGGTACCGGGATTCGATCGCAGGACCTTCCGATCCCGAGACCGAGACGCTGACCACTAGGCTCACTACGGCCCTCAAATGAACTTCGTAGGACCAAAAGTGAAAATAACACCGCTGTAACTGTTGCCACCTAAGGCTTGGAATATGCCAAATTAATATTAATTTAATTATTTTTGTTATATGCAACGCAGATCCAGATAATTATTCAAGTGTTTATATGGGGTTTTGTTGAAAGCTACCATAGCTCCACTTGGCAAACAGGTGTTTACATTGATTTTTACCCGGAAGCATCTCCGTCTAACTCTAGTCCCCATGAATAAAAATACGCGTCACTTTTTTATATCTGGAACACAACAAAAGCAGTAAAAAATAACAAATCCATTCTAAACCCGTGAAAAAATTCAGGGAGAGGGAAATAGCCTCCAGGTACCTGTACCCGTGGGAAACTGCGCCATGACCGCCCACAGGACTTTCGGACCCACAGATTTAACGAGCACGTACTCCGCATATACTCGGTGGGTCTTCAGTGGTATCGGGACTCGATCGCGGGACCTTCCGATTCCGAGAACGAGGCCTTAACCAATAGGCTATCCACGGCCCATCATGGTATGTAACATGTTATATCGATTCGGACGTTAGATTCTACTAAACACTATACAAGCTAAAGTTGGATTTATGTTAATTTAAAAACTTTTGAGCACTTCAGTTATTATTCGCTTTTGAGTAGTTCATTTAGTTCATTTTTCAGCCATTGGATAACGACAACAGTAAGATAATAATTACTCGTAATTGAAGAGCTTAGTGGAAGGACGTGCTAAGTGACAAAAAGTAGAAAAAGAGCTTTTAAGTTTTTAGTTTGCCCTAAAATCTGTTGAAAACAGCACTTGCAAACCGTAAAAACATTTTAAACTGAAAGTTTATGAAAAAGGGTAACTTGTTAACATTAAAGAAATTAGTAATTTTTTCATGGACACAAAAATTTCAATATTTTCAAAGATGTCACTTAGCAAGTTCTTCCACTAAGCTCTTCAATTATTATGCTAGATGTTATTTCTTAAGTCCTTTAAATGGCTATTGAACATGCTTTTATTTCACTCCTTGCTATTTAGGGCTTGGTTATACATTTTTAAGGGGCATTCATGTTACTTGTTTCCTTTAATTAATTAAAAAATTCTCAATGTCATGGAAACCGTTGATTTGTTTGTTGATTTGTAGTTTTTCTTTAATATCAGAGGCACTTTTGTCTATGTGCCTAATAATAAAAGACACGATCAATGTGTACCTTTTACTTATCACACTACATTTATAATGTAAAAAGTGGAATGTTTTAAAAATGCTATGTCTGTTCTTCCGTCTGCCTGTCCATCACCCAGTTTCATAGCCCAAACTACAAATGCTTAAGACAACTATGATCTGTTAAAAAATTCAACGCATCAAAACTAGAAGTCTTTGAAAATCATAAAAAGTACAAATTTGAAATGCTGCAATTATTAAATAAAACCCCTGCAAAATCGAATACCCTTTTAAAAACATAAGAAGGGCCTTTTTTAAATCTTCTAAATCTAAAACACCAAATAATAAAAAATAAAAAGTAATTTTTGTGATTAAGTCAGTTTTAAAAGAGAGACTTCATAATATGATTATCGAAAAAGGATTTTTTGATAGTTTGTATTCTTTTTTTTAGAAAGAGACAGAAGACGTTTTTGTTTTATTTTAAAAGAACACTTAATTTTTCATTTATATTTAAGTATTTATTAATAAATGAAGACCTTTTAATGCAATTTATTCCTTTTGAAGAAATCTTGATAATTTCTTTTTGTTTTTAAATGATACATAAAATGCATTCGGTGTAGTGAGGTTTTGAAATTTCTATATTGTTTTAATTTTGTTCCATGGTGTTATAAAATGTTTTGTTTCTAATGGTCGGTGAAGAATATATTGCATATTTATTCTTCGAAATATAAATAAATTTAGCAAACAACAACGAAAAAGTATTGAATTTTCGAAAGAAAAAAAATGAAATTGCCAAGTCTTGCATTTTAATAATTAACGTAGAATTAAATGCTGTGTGTGGCTCTTTTTTTTTCTCTTGAGCACATGATGTAGATAACTTACAGGTCTCTATAATCCCACTTTTTGAAATTGCTTCGAATATTTTGTGTAAAATTATTTATTGAAAATTTTAAAAAAAATATTAGAACACATTTTAAAATGTGGGATTATCGGGACCTGTAAGTCAGCTACATTTATCACATAAAAGAACCCGTTTACAGCCTGAGAAATGTGGCAATTTTTTTTCTCCATTGGATTAACACTGAGGCACTTTAGTTTAGAGAACCGCGATCCAGCGGGCTCAATCCCCCTTAATTACCAACCAGTGATATCTCAAAGCAAATGTTTTTATGCTCAAATTATTAGTTTACTTATACAATTGCAGTTAAAAACACACATTTCTGCTTAAGTTATGTTATATTTAAGAAATAATTGCAATATTTAAAAGTACACTTACTTTACTGTAACTTTACAGTAAAACTTTTATAGCGAAATAAATATTAATTAAAAAAAATGACAAATTTATCTGTATCTCTGTTTTTCCTTGTGCAAATTTTAATTTGCAAAAATATCGTCTGAATTCATATTAATGATTGCAATTTTTTGGATCAAAACATTTTCATCTCATGTAGCCTACGCGTGAGATCAGTACGGGCCAATTTGAAACTTTATTCTTTTTATTTTATAAAACATGCTGTGCTCTTGAGCATTTTGTTACATGCAATAACCACATTCTTGAAGAGTATTTCTGCAAAAATAGCTAAGAAAAAAATTCCAATAATTTCCCAATTTTTAATAAATTAGTTTTAGATAGTGGCGGTAAAGTGGTGATGTATTTATAAGTTGTTTTACCTGAAGAGTTTCTTTTGGAATGCTTCTTGATTTTTGTTTTGGATTAATCTTTTTTTGAACTTTCATTCAAATGCTAGATGATGTTTTAAAAAAATTTCGAGAGTTTTTTTTGGTAAATGAACTTTTAAAAAATTGTAATTAATTTCAAGTATTACATATGTCCTGAAGAGAAGCACGGTTTCATCACTTGAGCATGCTTAATACCCGTACACGTAACAAGGTGCCCTGGCGTACCTTTATTTCAATTTTTAAATTGTTTTTATGGGGAAATTGGTATGTAAATGTTACATGGAATGGAGGAATGAATTAAATATTATATTGGAGGAATTTTTTTAAAAACATTTATGTAATTAAATGTACATGTCATAATTTTAAAAATTTAATTTGATATATTAAATTTACCAATGTACCTTTAAGAATATGTCTAGAAGAACATGACATGTGTAATATTTTTATTTGCAATCAATTTACTAAATGGTACAAACTAGAAACTACACTGCTCAAAACAATTAGGGGAGCACTTTGCGTACTTTATTTTAACCCTTTCGGTTTCAACTTCTTATTTTTTTTAATTTTAGAATCTAAAATGTGTGAAATAGATTCATTAGGCATCCAGAATGAAATGGTAAAAAACAGGGGGAAAATCATAATTTTTTAACTAAAATTTAAGGGGGGAAAATTGGAATCATAACTTTTGAATAAATTCTAACAATACTTTTTCCGAAACTTTATTTGTTAAAAAAAATAAAATCAATTTTTAAACATCTAAGAATGCAAGCATGAAGAATTTAGGGTCAATTTACTTTATAAAAGTTTTTGGGAGTGATTTTTATGGCCATGTTTTTCATATTTTCATTTAATTCAAACAAAAATTATTTAATTCTTCAAATAACATGATTCTTCCATCTAACGATAAATAAGTACGAGCTCAACTTATTAAGAAAAAAATCGGAAGCTGATGATTTCAAATGGAAATATTTCGGGTGAAATGGTTTAAGCCATGCATTCCCTAATTCTTTTGAGCAGTGTATCATGTAAAATACCTAAAGAAATCAAAGCTGGGAAACTATTTATTTCCAGAAATAGATAATGAAGATTATTTTGTAAAGTTCAGTGCAATGATATTCTATTAATCCACTATTATTATTATCTCTAAAAGCTAGCTTTTCTGAAATAAAAGTGAAGAGGAATATTGGGAATGATTTTTGTTTCAATTGTCTATTTATATTAAAGATTTTTTATTCCATTATTTTCTTAAATTTAAGCTACCCCCATTTTCCCCAACCCTGGGGGGAAATGAGTGTATGAAATTAAGTTCTCTAAATTGCCAGATATTAAAACATTAAGGGTGGAAATTTTTTAAATATCTATATATTTAAAATCTAAAGTATTCAAATGTATATTATATACAAAAAAATCCATGAAAATTAGTTAAAAAGTAGGTTTTTAATAAGATAGTGTTTGATTTTACCCTCATTTACCACCCCCTCCCCCTATTCAACATGTAACTGAAAATATATCAAACACTGTTTACGTCTAAAATGAAATGTATTATAAAGAATGTTTGCCTAAGACAAACGTATAGAGGCTTCCAAAATTTAATTTTTGTTACCGTTATTGCAATTGAAGTGTTTTAAATGTTTTATTTGCTAAATAATTCGATTAAGTAAGAAAAAATTATTTTAGATGTTTATTTTGCGATACAGTTCACCCGAATACTATAAAGATGACTATGAATAAATTGAATTATTTTTTTGCATCAAAGTTTATTCTCACAACGCCTGTTTCAGGATATAAACTTCGAAAAATAAAAACGAGAAATCTCTTCTTTAACAATTTCGAACAATTTAAAAGAGTAACCTTTCGAACTAAAACAAAACATTGTCGGATAAACTAATCTAGTTTAGCGAACAATAAAAAAAACTCTAACGGTGTTTGTTCCGTAACAGGGAGGACCTTTACACTATTACGTGACGTCAAATTTGACGATTTGGTGGTTTTGTTCGAATTTTCTTCTTTCAGACGATCGATTTGTATTCATCCACACCTGTTTCCCGTGTTCTAAGCGATTCTGGAACACATTGCACTTTGAGAGGAAACGTGACATATTTGACGAATATGAGTTTTCGAGTAAAAACTATTATTGGACATCTTAACATTATTTAACATCTATAGATTGGTAAAATTGTGAAATACATAGGCACGATAATTTCCTTAATAAACAATTTCTTATTTTGCCGACAACGAAATTCAATGGAAATTTAAAACTCCAGACGATTTTCTTGGAAAATCGTACTTTATTTCGATGCATCATTTTTCCACGCAGGCTGTGGCGTAAGCACACAAACAGGTACAAGAGTTTTCGGGAATAACCAGAAAATAAAATCGATGATTTATTTTTTAACGATGTTTATTATTTTGTATTTGGATTTTTATGATAGAAATTAAATACTTATCCTTTGTGTAATAATTTTAAGTGTTTCATCTGTAGATAAAAGTTAATTTTTTTATATTTACAAAATGTAAAAGATTTTGATTAAAATTATATTAAAAATTAGATGCAAAAACAAACTACTATGTGGTAGAATGATGGGGAATTCAACAAGATAAATGCCGAGTTATCTTTGAATCAAAGAAATTCAGCTCTGAAAAAGTACAAAATAGCCAAATATATAATTAATGAATGTAATATTTATATGGAATAGTTATAGTCTAGTTAAAAAATAACTACCATAAATTTGAAGGCCTATCCCTTTGTCCTCTTATCCCATCGCTTTATTGTTCCATTGCACAGAAGCTGTCGTGTTACACAACTTCTAAGTTAATATTTCATAGTCTGACGAGTAGTGTTTTAATTTTATAAACAAAGAAACACATATTTAACAGTCACTATTAAATTAAAATAAAATATTATGATTATGTTGATGAATTGTAGTACCATTAAATCAAAAATCGCTAACTTCAACAAAATAGCACAGATCGAAACTTGTATTTATCTAGCATTAGAGTGCATTATTAGCAATATATTGAGATTACTGCATGAATGTTTGAAATTATATATCACTCTCTCACAAAATTCTATAATAATTTGTACTATTAAAAAAATTCATTATACAAAGAGTTAAATCATTCTATATAAATCCAGCAATTTACAAACGTTATTAAAGTGCCTATTACAAATCATTCAACGCCCAAAATGAATCCAACAATTCTGGTTTGGTTTGGTTTAGTTTAGTTTGAATTATCGTCGCACTAGAGCTACACGAGGGCTATTAGCGACGGGTGTCGTATTTTAGAACCACAGTCAAGTGACGAGCCGACACCTGAGTTGGCACCCAACGCAACCGTTAAGGGCGACATCGTACGCAGCGTTAGGACTTTGAAGGATATTTGACGTGCACTCCCGCCACACGGGGTATTATTCGTCGGACATTTTTGGCTGCACGGGCCGTTTATAGATCGGCAGTTATATTGGCGATGCCCGGACCCGAACCTTGGACCTTTCGCATGCTAGGCGAGCGCCTAACCGACTGGGATCCCCAGCCCCCCAACAATTTTGGAAAACAATGCCCATATGTCACCATCAGCATTGCAGTTTTGATTAGTTAAATAATTGTATATTAATACATAAATTTACAAACATTTCTAAAGTGCTTATTACATAACAATGTCGACAGTGAATATAACAAATCTAGGAAATTATATTCATATGTCACCATCTGCATTCCATTTTTACTGGTTAAATGTATGCATATTAATAACAAAAAATTACAAACATTTCTAAAAGTGCCTATTACAAAACAATCATTCTCTACAATGCATCAACAAATCTAAGAAACAATGTTCATATTTCATAGCCTGCATTCCCTTTTGACTAGTTAAATAATTGTATATTAATGCAAAAATTTATCAACATTATTGCAGTGCCTATTAACAAAGCAATCAATGTCCAAAATGTATCCAACAAATCGAAGGAACGATGTCCAGATGTTACCGCCTGCATTCCATTTTTGACTGGTTAACCGTATGCATACTAATAACAAAAAATTACAAACATTTCTAAAGTGCCTATTACAAAACAATCATTCTCTACAATGCATCAACAAATCTAAGAAACAATGTTCATATTTCATAGCCTGCATTCCCTTTTGACTAGTTAAATAATTGTATATTAATGCAAAAATTTATCAACATTATTGCAGTGCCTATTAACAAAGCAATCAATGTCCAAAATGTATCCAACAAATCGAAGGAACGATGTCCAGATGTCACCGCCTGCATTCCATTTTTGACTGGTTAAACGTATGCATACTAATAACAAAAAATTACAAACATTTCTAAAGGCCTATTACAAAACAATCATTCTCTACAATGCATCAACAAATCTAAGAAACAATGTTCATATTTCATAGCCTGCATTCCCTTTTGACTAGTTAAATAATTGTATATTAATGCAAAAATTTATCAACATTATTGCAGTGCCTATTAACAAAGCAATCAATGTCCACAATGTATCCAACAAGTCGAAGAAACGATGTCCAGATGTCACCGCCTGCATTCCATTTTTGACTGGTTAAACGTATGCATACTAATAACAAAAAATTACAAACATTTCTAAAGTGCCTATTACAAAACAATCATTCTCTACAATGCATCAACAAATCTAAGAAACAATGTTCATATTTCATAGCCTGCATTCCCTTTTGACTAGTTAAATAATTGTATATTAATGCAAAAATTTATCAACATTATTGCAGTGCCTATTAACAAAGCAATCAATGTCCACAATGTATCCAACAAGTCGAAGAAACGATGTCCAGATGTCACCGCCTGCATTCCATTTTTGACTGGTTAAACGTATGCATACTAATAACAAAAAATTACAAACATTTCTAAAGTGCCTATTACAAAACAATCATTCTCTACAATGTATCAACAAATCTAAGAAACAATGTTCATATTTCATAGCCTGCATTCCCTTTTGACTAGTTAAATAATTGTATATTAATGCAAAAATTTATCAACATTATTGCAGTGCCTATTAACAAAGCAATCAATGTCCACAATGTATCCAACAATCGAAGGGAAACGATGTCCAGATGTCACCGCCTGCATTCCATTTTTGACTGGTTAAACGTATGCATACTAATAACAAAAAATTACAAACATTTCTAAAGTGCCTATTACAAAACAATCATTCTCTACAATGCATCAACAAATCTAAGAAACAATGTTCATATTTCATAGCCTGCATTCCCTTTTGACTAAATAAATAATTGTATATTAATGCAAAAATTTATCAACATTATTGCAGTGCCTATTAACAAAGCAATCAATGTCCACAATGTATCCAACAATCGAAGAAACGATGTCCAGATGTCACCGCCTGCATTCCATTTTTGACTGGTTAAACGTATGCATACTAATAACAAAAAATTACAAACATTTCTAAGTGCCTATTACAAAACAATCATTCTCTACAATGCATCAACAAATCTAAGAAACAATGTTCATATTTCATAGCCTGCATTCCCTTTTGACTAGTTAAATAATTGTATATTAATGCAAAAATTTATCAACATTATTGCAGTGCCTATTAACAAAGCAATCAATGTCCACAATGTATCCAACAAATCGAAGAAACGATGTCCAGATGTCACCGCCTGCATTCCATTTTTGACTGGTTAACCGTATGCATACTAATAACAAAAAATTACAAACATTTCTAAAGTGCCTATTACAAAACAATCATTCTCTACAATGCATCAACAAATCTAAGAAACAATGTTCATATTTCATAGCCTGCATTCCCTTTTGACTAGTTAAATAATTGTATATTAATGCAAAATTTATCAACATTATTGCAGTGCCTATTAACAAAGCAATCAATGTCCACAATGTATCCAACAAATCGAAGAAACGATGTCCAGATGTCCCGAAATTGTTCGTTTACTATCAAAATTACAAAATTTCAGTGCCTTTAAAAATAAGCCCACAATGCAAACAATGAACGTCCGCATTGTGAAATAGTCCCATGAGTCCTATCACTCCTCAAACGGGAAATAAAGTTGTGAGTTTACGAACCATCGGGGGTTTTATTGCTTCCGATTTAGTATCTTTATCTATCCAGTAAAAGTAAGAAATGTGCCTTTGAGTTGGCGAGCTTTGGAACAATTGAAGCCCATAAAACTTCCAATTGCTTACTTTTGTCTCAGATGTTCTATTGGTTTTAAGAATTCAAAGGTTCTTCTTTATTTTATTGCTTTTGCTTAAAGCAATAAAGCCGAAAAATTGTGAAGCTTTGTATTTTTGATATCGAGTAAATTATTTTGATTGAAAAGTTTTACTGTCATCAGATATTCCATAACGTTTTTATGAATCTCGGCGCCCTATTCGAATGCAATACTGTACAGACGATGACCCATTTAAACGTATAATTTATACTTTCTTTAAAGTAGAGTCATAGCATTTACGTCAGTAAAAGTTAATTCTATGTAACTATAGTGTAAGTCATAAGTTAAAAAGCGTCTGAAATTTGAAAAAAAAATATTAAATTAAATTAAACACCTGACATTATTTGGTTGCAATAAGTGTAGATCAGCCATTCCGCTAATTTTTTTTTTTAATTTTCAGTTGATGTTAAAAATTGCAGTGATAATCACTTTTTACACACGTCTTACACTACAGAAAGGGTAATTTTGCACGGAATTAGCTTAAATCAAAAATATTTCAAATAGAATGTGTCACTGCGTCTTCACCAAAAAGTGAAGGTGGCTTGAGAAACCACAATAACACACGTGTGTGAAATTTTGTCATATAATAATTATTTCATTCATTTATATCGAAATATTTGTTATAGTTATTTTCCAAACAAAATTCTTTTTGTTGTAGCTATTTTGCAAACGAAATTCCTTTCGAAAAAGATATTTTATGCAAAACTCAATTTTTTTTAGTTATTTACCCAAAATAGAATCACAAAAATATTCCATTTTATAAGGATTTTTTTCTAACTTTTAGTTTTATTAAAAAGGTATAAATCTTTATCTGCACTAATGTATATTAGTTTACGGGTGTTGTGAATCTAGAAAAAATAATTACTGGCATATTTTAAGTATTCAGTGGCAACAGTTCTACAGGAATGAAAATTAGGTATCGATTTGTTAATCAATATAGTGGGAGGAGCTCACCGTGTTATACCATTTATCACCGAAACCACCAATGGAATCCAAGAATGAACACGTGGAACAAGCCAATAGAGTACTTGACTATATCGCTAAAATACATTCCAATTTTAAATTAATTATAGTTTGAACCCAAAAATAACAAGCGTATATAATTTTTTCGAAAATAAATCTTTATATAATTCATAAAAATCCTTTTAAAATGGCTTATCTTATTTTTCATCGGTACGTCACGTGATCACAAACACGTTGATTTGGCTGACGTCACTAGTATATAATTGCTTGCAATAAAAATTGCATTTAATCTAATTTACAATTAAAATAAGAATTATATAGATAATGTAAGAAGGTTTTACAGAAGCGGATGGTTCAAATTTGCTTAAAGTAGATTCCAAAATGGTGTTTCAAAGTTTGTTTATAGTTACTAGTGACGTCATAGATACCACGTGACAGTCACAAAGCGATTTCGGGCGTAATTTTTTGTCCTAATTTTAAAATTCATTTTTCTCCCTTTTTATGGGGTATTTGAAAAAAAGAAAAATAACGGGTCTAATATTTTTGGCATAAGAATATTTTAAGCCAATATTTTTTTTTAGTCAAATACCCTATTGGACAGCATATTTGAAATCGGTCGTAATGGGAAGTTTTCAGATTATGTAACGCTGTTGTTTTCATTTTTCTTTGTACTGCGATTTCATTGGTTGCTTCGGTTTCACTTTCAAAATAACCGATATAGCTGAAAAGAAACTTTTCTTTCCATGCAAGCTTTCTTTAAGAAATGTTTTGAACAACCAACAGCACAACAAGAAGTTGACATTTAAAATATTTAATAAGTGAAATATTCTTAGAAAACTCATTTTTGAATACCAAAACAAAAATAATTTCAGACAACAAATGAAAACAAACGGTTGGAGCTGTTGCCATCCACGACGGGAAACAACTCCATTATAATTAAATATTTCTATTTTTCATGAAGTAAAAGATACTTGTTAATAAATATTTCAATCATTTAAAAAAATAATATCTTTATATAAAATTTAATCTAGCAATTACAATAATAGCAAATAATAACAGTTTGCATAAAACAATCACAAATGTTTTCATTGGTATAAAACAACCTTTTTCATTCCATTCAAAAAAAAATGCATATCTTACGTTTTTATGTCGCTTTCCTCATCAAAACTGACTTTTTATTTAATAACCAAACTTGTAATAAAACACGCTTCAAATTGTGTATGAAATTTATCGATTCTTGTATTACTAACGATAAACAAATGTTGTTTTCTCACATAATGTATTCAAGAATTTTCTTAATGTTCCTCTCGTTGCTCGAATTGCTTTGTACAAAACAAAATTAAAGAATATTTTCGTTTAATAAGAAAAAGTTGTTATTTATTGGTGAATGTTAAACTTCTTCTTAAATAAATATTCATTTTATGAGTAAATCAATAAAATATATTTTAAACCTACCAAAATAAGTTCAAATTAAATATGGATAGGAAATCATTAAAAGTTAGAGACAAATTTACTTCGTAAATTACTATAATCCATAAAATTATATATTTATGAGATTTTATACGTATTTATCTGCTTAAATTTGTATTATTGAAGCAGGTAAAATTTTGTATTCGCAAGTAAAATATTCAAGTAAAGTATTTGCTTATTTTATTTTAAGAGTAAGTGATTTTTTATCGAAACAACTGCGAGTAAACATTATATTTACATTCACTTATATTAGAACAAATTACCTGCTAGTATTTTTAATAATTGTACACTTCTCAAAATTTGGTTGCACTAAAAATATGGTTTCAAGTAGCTGCAACGGCTGTGTGACTACCACCATATCTTCGGTATTCAGTTGAACCAATTTTCAGATTTTGGAAAAAAATAGTCCCAGTGAAAGGTTCAACCGAATATCGAAAATATGATGAAACATATCACCATGCTGCTAGAAACATTAGTATGTAGCATGGAGAAATGTTTCACCATATATTCGGTATTCAATTGAACGTTGTTTCAGTTTTTGGAAAAAAACATCAGTAAAAGGTTCATCCGAATACCGAAAATGTGATGAAGCATATCACCATGCTGCTAGAAACCAGTAGTATGGTAACATGGGGAAATGTTTCACCATATATTCGGTATTCAATTGAACGTTGTTTCAGTTTTTGGAAAAAAACATCAGTAAAAGGTTCATCCGAATACCGAAAATATGATGAAACATATCACCATACTGCTAGAAACCATTAGTATGGTAGCATGGGGAAATGTTTCACCATATAATTAGGTATTCAATTGAACGTTGTTTCAGTTTTTGGAAAAAAACATCAGTAAAAGGTTCATCCGAATACCGAAAATATGATGAAACATATCACCATACTGCTAGAAACCATTAGTATGGTAGCATGGGGAAATGTTTCACCATATATTCGGTATTCAATTGAACGTTGTTTCAGTTTTTGGAAAAAAACATCAGTAAAAGGTTCATCCGAATACCGAAAATATGATGAAGCATATCACCATGATGCCATAACCCATTAGTGTGGTAGCATGGGGAAATGTTTCACCATATTTTGCGGTATTCAATTGAAAGTTATTTCAGTTTTTGGAGAAAAAAAACATCAGTGTAAGGTTCATACGAATACCGAAAATATGGTGAAACATTTAACTATGCAGCCCCTGCTGAGTCGTCGGATTTTCTGGATGGGAAAATTATCTGGCACTTAAAAGATCCCTTGAGTACCCATTTGGTTTGGTTTCTCTCGGCAAAACTAAATCTCGGCACATTTTAATATCCACCGAGAGCTCATATTCATTATATTCTGAGCATTAAAATTGGTGGCGAGAGTAGCCTAGATGGGGTTCCACAAAAAAAAAGCTCTCAGTTCTGGGGATTATGCCGAGCCTTTAAAGGCTAAGCCGCCAATAAAGCGGCCCCGTAGGAAAAAATATTTCACCATGCTAATAGTAACCATTAGTATGGTGAAACAAAGCATGAAATTTCTAACATGCAACACCTTCAACGCAGTTAATGTACACAAATATAAAGACGCCAAAGCACCAAAAAAATTGTTTTCTTCATTACATCTCTCATCTGGAGCTCCAACAACCTTTTTTACCTATTATTATGCTAATTCAGTCAAATTTTAGGCTTGACTTTAAATCGCTTTCCTTTTGTAAAACGGCTCGTACCTGGATTAAAGCGGAGAATTCACCAAAGAAAAGGATTTTATTTAAATTTTTGGAATTTGCATTTATTTTGTCAGCGGGCATTGCGCGTGTCGAAATAAGATTAGTCATGAATTAATTCATTTATGATTTTGGAATATAACTTTTCTTATTTTTGGTTAGGAGATGTTTGAGTAATAAAATGAATTTTTTCCCTTCTCAGGCATGGAATGAATTTATTACTTCTAAATTCGTTTATTGTGTAGTGGGGAAATTTAATGAAAAATATATAGAACCGTTTTTGCTTTATCAAAGAGATGAGAAAAATCAAAGTTGTTGTCTATTCAAAAACTGGTTTTTAATATAAAGTGGTTGAGCGATATCCAATTGTGAGGTGAGAATTCTATGCTAATTTAGTACTTGATTATTACACTGCTCAAAAGAATTAGGGGAATGCATGTTTTAAACCCTTTCACCCCCAAGGATTCCATTAGGAATCCTCAGCTTGCGATTTTTTTTCTCACTAAGCTAAGCTCACACTTATTTATCGTTAGATGGAAGAATCATGAATTTTGAAGAATTAAATAATGTTTGTTTTAATTAAATGAAAAACATGGTAAAATAAAATTCACTCTCAAAAACTTTTAAGAAATAAATTGACCCTAAATTCTTCACGCTTGCATTCTTAAATGTTTAAAAATTGATTTTAACTTTTTTTAACAAATAAAGTTTTGAAAAAATTGTTGTTATAACTTATTCAAAAGTTAACTCCAATTTTTTTCCCTTAAATTTTTTTATTAAAAGATTCCCCCCCCCCCCCCCCCTGTTTTTTACCATTTCATTCTGGATGCATAACGAATCTATCTCACAAATTTTAGATTTTTAGAATAAAAAATAAAACGTTGAAACTGAAAGAGTTGACAAAAGTACGCAAAGTGCTCCCCTAATTGTTTTGAGCAGTGTATATTGAATCGATACTAAGGAAGAATTTGAAATTTTTTGGAAGGTTTATTATTATGTTAAACTTTTTGATGTTCCGAGAAGGGTTTTGAATGCACCAACATTTAATAACTATTCCAAACAGTCTTAAATATGACAAAGAAAAAAGAAATGATAGTAAAACTAACAAAACATAATTTATAACTTACCTTTGTTAAGGTGAATTTAAAATATATGGTGGTTATTCTGACTAAAAAGACATTTTAAAGTTATAGTTGCTGATTCTTTTAAAATTTTAAAGAGACGCATTTGGGAAAGGTATTTTATTAAAAAAAAGACCTATAAAAGATCTAATCATTATTCAACTATACTAGTCATTTTTCTAAATTTATATTTAGAATCACTGTCTTGGTTCAACACTGCAACTGAAAACTCATTTTGAATCATCAGTATATAATAAATACGAACTGAAATATTATTATCGAAGCAAAAAAATATTTACGAAAATGTTATGCCGAAAATATAATTATTAATTTATAAATCAATGGTTCTTTACATTAGCATTAAATCATCTTCCATTAAGGACCGAAAATTTTATTATTTAAACTAATTAATAGTTATTTAAGCAACTAGTGCCGAAAATAATACTTTATTAAGCGAGTGGCTTTTATTTCACGAGACCGTGGGTCGAGTGAAATAATGACAAGAGCTTAATAAAGTATTATTTGGCACGTGCTTGCTTACAATATTTTTTTATAATAACGTGCAAAAAAGTATTTCTACCAATGAGTGATGAGTCATTTGTGTTCTTAATTTTGTCTTATTTAATTTCCTTTAATAATTTTTTGTAGTACTTTTAGTTTCCATGGAGATATTCATGACATCATTTTGTTTTAATACCAATCAGATACTCTTATTTACTTTACTGCACTAGAGCCGAAAGTACTACTTTCGGCACTGTCTGTGACGTAAGCACGTAAAGTGTCATTTTCGCAACGATTTATGAATGAATATGATATAAAAAAGTGAACTTTTTTGCACGTTGTTATAAAAAACAATTTAACGATAAGACGTTCTAAAATTGATTTCATATTTTCAACAAAAAATAAACAATTTCAATGATGAAACGTCCTCAAATTAATTACATATATATTACAACAAAACCAAAATAAAACATTTTAACTATAAAACGTCATAAAAATTAACTACATATATTACAACAAATAAAAAATGTTAACATTGAAAGGCCATAAAATCAGTTTATGTTTTAAAAAATAAACCATTTTAACTGTAAAACGGCCTAAAAATTAATTATATATTTTACAGTAAATAAAAAATTTTAATGATAAAACGTCATAAAAAAATCAATTACATATTTTTCAACGAAATTCAATAAAACACAAAGAAGCAATCTATAATATTTCACGGAAGGCTTTTTCAAACTTATCTCGATTCCAATAGACGCCTACGTATAAATTCAAAACCACTCAAGTATAAAACTTTTCCTGTGAATTTACCATCAAGCAACACGTGCTCCTGAACTAAGAGCGTGGTCCATTTTTTTCCGAAACCCACAAATGCACTTAAGACTGCACTTAATATTAATTAAGGCATTAATTGACTTAATTATATTACGTGCTTGTGAAAGAAATAAAAAAAGGAGAAACCGTAACCATAACTTATCTCCTGAAAGGCCGTGGAACTCTGAAGAGTGGGTTTCATTAAATTGCAACTGTCAATTTCGTAAAAATTCATAAAATTTTGCAATTTTAGAACATTAAAATTTGTTTAGTTTTTTTCAAAATTTATTTAAAAAATTGAAACTATTTTTGTTTAAAAAAAAACTTTGCAACATTGTAACAACATACATTCACAACATTTATTCAGAAAAACCTTAACTTAATGTGTATCAAAAATTAGTTTTTTAGAGTTAGGATTATTAGATTCTTCTATTCTATCCCACGTGCTCTTTGAATAATTAAAATTTTTACCATAAGAAATAGAACTCTCTTACAATTGATAGTAATTTCGGAACTCATTTAACATCATTTATTTTATTTTTCCAATAGTTTTGCCTTTAAACCCCTTTAGTTTTTAAGAAAAACATGAATTCTCAAATAATTGATAAGCGAAGGAAGTCTTGGAGTGTATAATTGTTTAATTAATTAAATCGTTTCAGTCAAGGGTTAGGAAATGTTTTTGGCATTAAACGAAATTCGAACCTTCAAACAGAAAGAAAATTATTAAATTTAACTCAAAATAATGTTAAATTTAAAGAAATTCTACCTTGATAAGTTTTCCCATTATATTGTTTCGTTAAAAATTAACTGCAATGGCAATTTTCAAAAGTTAAGATGTTTATTTAAAAAAAAAACGGAAACAATTAACTTTTCTGTATTTGTTACGAATTTTACTATCTTACATGCGTACAGTAGCAGATAATATCGTTTGAAATTCTTCCGATATTTTCCCTACATCATTCTGATCTGACTTGGTGATATTGGTTTACATCCCAAGGTTATGTATAATAGTTCTGTACGAAATATTTTCTCCAAATAAGTAAAATACCAGTAACATCTTTGTCAGACAAAAACTTTGTCATTACCTTTAAAACGAAAGTCATTTTAATGGCCTGACGAAAGGAACTTTTGTCGCTTTTTTATCTTCCTAAATTAACTTTAGAGCATACAAGTCCACAAAACTTCGGTTGTTTCTTCCACGGTCATAAAAGACAATATAAAACAGGGGAGCGTAAAACTTACGCTGTAGCACATTGTACTGTGTATATCCTATCTAATTTAAGATTGTGTACAGTATTACGCTATGCCTTGAATTTGGGTATTTGGTCAAGCTGAATATGGTGGTTTATTTTTTAGTTTCCACACTACGTTTATAACGTAAAAAGTGGAAGGCATTATAATCGTTCTGTCCGTCTGTTCGTCACCCACTTTCATAGCCCAAACTACAGTAATCAGTTTAAAATGACGCCAAATATATTTCACAAAGAGATTCTTTGATTGTATGTTAATAAGAAATGTTTTCATTCTATTTAAAAGCGAGGACTTTCGCATATTTATTCTTTGAAATATAAATTATTTTAGCAGACGATATATAACAAATAATTATTGAATTTTCGATAGAAAAAAAAACGAAACTAGCCAAATTTAGCACGTAAATATTTATTATAGAATTAATGCTGTATTTGACGCGTTTTTCCCCCCGTTAAACACAAATGTTGTGTGGAAGCGGGTTAAGTGACAGTCTGTTGCAAACCTACTTGTTTCTTATTTGGAAATGGTCTTAACATATCCGATGTGTGACTGGGAATCTTAAAGTAAGTTTACGGGAGGAGGTGGGTAACTGAACATTAATAAAAACTACCCGGATTTAATAAGAATTAGAATCGTGAAAAATATTCTGCGTCTAAATTTAAAGTGATGTCTTGTAGTGTAAAAAAAATATATTGTAATTTTACAGAAATATGTTCTTTTAATAGCTTTTACTGTAAAAGTACGTTGTTTAAAATAAAAACTTTTTCTGGTTATAACCGCAAAAAGATTACTAGACTACAACTGACCAAGCAATTTAACTGTTTGTCTAAATCTCGTGTGCCGAAACAGTGCAATTGGAAGTTCGTTAGACTAAATATCGAAAGGCCCGTGGTTCGAGCAGTTATTCAGCTGTTTTTAGCTTCCACACTACGTTTATAACGTAAAAAGTGGAAGGTATTATAATCGTTCAGTCCGTCCGTCTGTCCGTCTGTCACCCACTTTCACAGAAAGAACCACAAGTCCCACAGACAAGTGCGACACGTCATTTTGAAACAAAAAATAAGATTAGTCTACATTCCAAATTTCATTAAAAAATTTAAATTAAAAGTTTATTTAAAATTAAAATAACTAAAAATTTAATCTACATTGAAATAACATGCAAATTCCATTTTTATTCAATATTTTCACTGTTGCCATTTCGTTAAACGTACGAGAAACTTTATTTGAAATAAAAATAAAAATACTTATTTATGTGATATAATTCAGTTTGGATTGTTGCAATATCACAATAGAGTTAATTTTATTTTATGGTTTATTATATATGTATGAAGAAAGATGCATAGAGAATTCTAACTTGGCATAAAAAAAATGCAAAGTTTCGCTTTTATTTTTAAAGCATCAATTGCACTAATTATATATTTTTCGAATTGTAAATTAATTTAACAAACGATAAATGACTGAATTTTGTATGATTTTTTTGTTTATGATGAAGAAATGTAAATGATAAATTGTGTCGACGCGACACAAAGATATTTATTAAAAAAGATTACATTATTATTCTTCGAACTTCAAACAAATTAAGCAAACGATAAAGTCTAATTATTAAATCTGAAGAAGAGGATTAATGAAAATAATTAATTTTATTGTTTAAATGTTTAATTACAACTAGTTAAAGGCACTGTTTGGCAAATTTCTTTCTGAGGTGTATAAAAAGTTTGTTTCCTGTTGAGCACAAATGTTGTGTGGAAGCGGTTTAAGTGACAGATTCTGTAACAAACCTACTTGTATTATTCTTAGGGAAGGTAGTACTGTGATCCGTATTTCCGCCTGTCACTAGAGTAAGAGGTACAATTTAAGTTTTATTTACAATTTGTTTGTTAAAAAAAATCATTTGTGTAAAAATTACAATGTATTCGTATAAAATAAACAGATTGTCTCTGTAAATTATATGGTATTTTTTCTAGCACACCAGCTTATAGTTTTTTCTGTAAAAACAACTTACTCTTTTGCAGTGTACAAACATCTTAAACTTAGATATAAATAATGACACTCTGTGCAACTTGAATTTAGACTTCCCAACATCAAAATTGAAAAAAATATTCATCTTATCATTGGCATATTCATTTAATTGTTTAGCTTTGTCGAATTATGCCCTTTTTAGCTTCCACACTACGTTTATAACGTAAAAAATGGAAGGTATTATAATAGTTTAGTCCGTCTGTCCGTCACCCACTTTCATATCACAAACTACAAATGCTACGGACAAGTGTGATATGTCAAAAAAAAATTCAGCGCTTCGAAATTAGAATACATTGAAATTTTCAGAAAATAATTCGAATTCGAAGTACTTCAATTATTTTAAAAAACTGCAAAATTGAATGCTCATTTAAAAAGCACAAGAAGCTATTTTTATTAGAATTGAATCCCTATTGTCATTCGCAACAATCGCTCGAGAAACTTTAATTCTTTTAGATAATAAATTTAAAAAAATTTATTTTTGCGACATAGATCAGTTTGAAATGACGTCAACTATATTACATTACGAGATTCTTTGTATGTTGATATGAAATATTTTCATTCTATTAAAAACTGAGGAATATTATATATTTATTCTTTGAAATATAAATTAATTTTTGCAAACGATACGTAATAATTATTGAAAATTCAAAGTAAAATAAATGAAACTAGCCCAATTTAGCGTGTAAATGTTTAATATAGAATTAATGCTGTGTTTGGCGCCTTTTTACCTACAGTTAACACAACTGTTGTGTGGAAGCGGGTTAAGTGACAGATTCTGTTACAAACCTTCTTGTTTAACAAGTATATACACTGCACGAGCTGTCAGAATCTAACACTGCATTAGAATATGATGCCATGTAGTAAAATAAAATAGGACTTTTTGATGATCTAAATTCTAAAACTTCATCATAAAAAGCGGCTAAAATTGATCTTTTCGTGTAGCCTCATAAACTATCAATAGAGTAGAGTGTGCCATTAAATTTCAATTTTTGTTTACCATTATCTGTCCTAAAGAAGGTGATCGAGTCGAGCTTAAGGTAACATTTATAGAGTGTGTTTCTCTCGAAGAAACGCTTTCCAAGAAGCTAGATAGTTTTAAATTGATAATAATACAAAGATTTTCGAATAAAAATAGAAACATTTCCTTTAGACATTAAAAACGATGCTGTAAACTAGGTAATTTTATTACGTTATTACACTTAATACAATTTTTAAGCAAACTATGAGTGTATATTAAATAATTTTCATCTATAAATTATTACCACTAAATATGATTAAACCAACTACTATCAAAAAGATTTTTTTCAATAAAAATGAAACATATATAATAGCTTTAATTTTCTCGAAAAAAATGCTCAAATAAACATAAAATGCAATTCAAAAATTTTATTAAAATCCTTTTAACAAATTTAAAGTTTTCTATTTTTATGTTAAAAGCTATAAATAAAAATTTGCTAATTATTTTAAATGGTCGCAACATTTGCAATGATAAGTGTCAAATCTCCGGCTGTGAATATGGCAGTTTAGTTTGAATTATCGTCGCACTAGAGAATACGGTAGAATATAAATACAGTTTATATAAAATTAAACTATATAGTGTTTTTTAGAAAGTTTTCTTAAAAAATTATAGTTATTACTTACGCTCAAAATGTGAAATTTTTAATTAGTAATTCCTTTAATAAAAAAAAATTAATATTAAAAGATTTTGGAAATTTTTCCACTCCCATTTTATGATCATTTCCCATCTCACTTATAAACTAACGGTGCATAATCACACCCCTTTTTTGTAAAGTTAAGTACTTGAATCCAAGAGTACACTGTTATTAGTTATGAAAAGAAACAAACACTTTTAAGTTAGCCTAAACAATTTGCTTCATAATGTTGCTTTCTCCATACAATGACTATAACAAAGGAAAAACCAGTTTTACAGAACTTATCTTTAAGTTGCTTTTCAACTGATATGACTGTTATAAAGGAAAAAACGGTTTTACAGAATTGTGGAAATAAAAGTAAATTCATTCATTTAATCATTCATTTCAAACTATGTCAACATCAATTTTTACTTTGTTGTATTTCGTAAATTATACAATGTTATTGTATCTAAATATACATTGCTTTGTATACTGCCTTGTTCGTTAATACTATATTGATAATTTTAAATCTCAGCCTTAATCAATATGTTATAGAGTTCGTTGTTTGTGCCACCTTGTGCCTTGCATTTTCTGTATTAATGCTTTTTTTGCGTTATGTTCAACATGTTTGTTCTTTGAGTTAAGTGGACGGACTTGAGCCCCTTGGCGACCAATATAATTTTTTTTAAGAGGGACTGTCAATCCCATCGAGCTAATGCATTAGTTTTGAAATTACAACTTTTGCAAAATAATTGTTTTGCCACGTTATCCCATTTTCACTAGGTATGGGAATCATCATAACATCCATTTGAATCAAAATTGAAAAGAAAACCGCATCCGGTTATTTGATTATTAATTGATAAAGTTTTAAAATAGTGTCGCCATCTGCTGTATAATTTGGGCATTTTAAAACTTCAAAAATGTATAATTAAATAACTAGATGACATTTTCGTTTCAAATTTGTTTCATTTCGATGGTAAGTTGATTCCCATACCTGTGGGAAAAAGGCTAACATCTCAAAGCAATACTTCTGCGGAAGTTGTGATTCCAAAACTAATGCATTAGCTCGATGGGACTGGCAATCCCTCTTAATGAAATGTCTTTTCTCTCTCTTTCTCTTTGTTTATGTATTTTTTATTATTTGTATTTTTTTTTCAATTCAGTACCTATATAACCTTCTAACAATTTATTTATTTCCCCAGGAAAACCACTGCATGCGTATCAAGATCCTTGGCGACTGCTACTACTGCGTCTCCGGCCTGCCTGTGTCGAGGCCTAGCCATGCCACTAACTGCGTACAGATGGGGATCTCCATGATAGAGGCCATACGGTAAGATTAGAGTCACTCAATATTGTCTAGTACACATAGTCTTGACAACTAGTAATTTTGGCAAGTTATTGAATGACTCTTGACAAATGGTGTGGAATCTCACCATATATTTGGGTGCATCGAAATTTTGAAACCCTAGCCATACCATTAACTGTATACAAATGGGGATCTCCATTAGAGAGCAATACGGTAACGTTAGACTCACTCAATATTGTCTTGCATTAATACACACACGTAGCCAATATAACTAGTAATTTTGGCAAGTTAGCGAATGACTCTTGACAAATGGTGTGGAATCTCACCATATATTTGGGTGCATCGAAATTTTGAAACCCTAGCCATACCACTAACTGTATACAAATGGGGATCTCCATTAGAGAGCAATACGGTAACGTTAGACTCACTCAATATTGTCTTGCATTAATACACACACGTAGCCAATATAACTAGTAATTTTGGCAAGTTAGCGAATGACTCTTGACAAATGGTGTGGAATCTCACCATATATTTGGGTGCATCGAAATTTTGAAACCCTAGCCATACCACTAACTGTATACAAATGGGGATCTCCATTAGAGAGCAATACGGTAACGTTAGACTCACTCAATATTGTCTTGCATTAATACACACACGTAGCCAATATAACTAGTAATTTTGGCAAGTTAGCGAATGACTCTTGGCAAATGGTGTGGAATCTCACCATATATTTGGGTGCATCGAAATTTTGAAACCCCCCCCTGGATCTCCATTAGAGAGCAATACGGTAACGTTAGACTCACTCAATATTGTCTTGCATTAATACACACACGTAGCCAATATAACTAGTAATTTTGGCAAGTTAGCGAATGACTCTTGACAAATGGTGTGGAATCTCACCATATATTTGGGTGCATCGAAATTTTGAAACCCTAGCCATACCACTAACTGTATACAAATGGGGATCTCCATTAGAGAGCAATACGGTAACGTTAGACTCACTCAATATTGTCTTGCATTAATACACACACGTAGCCAATATAACTAGTAATTTTGGCAAGTTAGCGAATGACTCTTGACAAATGGTGTGGAATCTCACCATATATTTGGGTGCATCGAAATTTTGAAACCCTAGCCATACCACTAACTGTATACAAATGGGGATCTCCATTAGAGAGCAATACGGTAACGTTAGACTCACTCAATATTGTCTTGCATTAATACACACACGTAGCCAATATAACTAGTAATTTTGGCAAGTTAGCGAATGACTCTTGACAAATGGTGTGGAATCTCACCATATATTTGGGTGCATCGAAATTTTGAAACCCTAGCCATACCACTAACTGTATACAAATGGGGATCTCCATTAGAGAGCAATACGGTAACGTTAGACTCACTCAATATTGTCTTGCATTAATACACACACGTAGCCAATATAACTAGTAATTTTGGCAAGTTAGCGAATGACTCTTGACAAATGGTGTGGAATCTCACCATATATTTGGGTGCATCGAAATTTTGAAACCCTAGCCATACCACTAACTGTATACAAATGGGGATCTCCATTAGAGAGCAATACGGTAACGTTAGACTCACTCAATATTGTCTTGCATTAATACACACATGTAGCCAATATAACTAGTAATTTTGGCAAGTTAGCGAATGACTCTTGACAAATGGTGTGGAATCTCACCATATATTTGGGTGCATCGAAATTTTGAAACCCTAGCCATACCACTAACTGTATACAAATGGGGATCTCCATTAGAGAGCAATACGGTAACGTTAGACTCACTCAATATTGTCTTGCATTAATACACACACGTAGCCAATATAACTAGTAATTTTGGCAAGTTAGCGAATGACTCTTGACAAATGGTGCGGAGTTTCACCACACTTTGGTGAATGTGAAAAATCGGAATTTACTCTTACTCTTAGCTATGCCACTAACTGTATACAGATGGGGATATCCATGATAGAGGCCATAAGGTAAGGATAGAAACATCAATGTTGTCTTGTACTAATACACACAGACACAATAACTAGTAATTTCGGCAAGTTAGCGAATGTTTTTTGACAAATGATGCGGGGTTTCACCACATTTTGGTGAAACTGAAAAATCGAAATTGTGGTGCAAGGCCTTGCCGTGTTACTAACTGCGGACAGATATTTAGAAGGCATACGGTTAGGATGAAGTCACTCAATATTGTCTAGTACACATATTCAGCACAACTAATAATTTCGGCTAGTTAGCGAATGATTCTTCACAAATGGTGCGGAATTTTAACATATTTCGGTGCGTGTGAAAAATCAAACTTTTGGTGCTAAGTCTTTGCATACGCATTAAATCATGCCGAGAATTTTGTGGAATTTGAGAGTTCTCACTAGCATAAATATGGTGAGATTGTAGTCAACAAATTGATTGCAGTTTTCGATGCAACGTGACACTTTAATAATATTTTTACAGTGCAGCTAGTATGAAACAATTCTTAATAGTACAAACTTTAATATGCACGTTTCAGATGTTGAGTGGCAACAGAAATGCTGAATTGAATTACATTCGTTGTTGAACGGTGATTGGTGAATCAATGTGCATAGGAACAGACCACCGATCGAATTAAGGACAAGAATGCAAATTGAATGAGTCTTGTTTTCTTTTTTTGAGTGAGGAATTAATTTTGTGTTGGTATTCGAAAATGAGTTTTTTAAGAATATGGTATGGTATACTTGTTAAATTTTTAAAATACCAACTTCTTGCTGTTATGTTGGTTGTTCAAATCATTTGTTAAAGAGAGCTCACATAGAAAGAAAAACTTTTTTTCATCGAAACAACTAATAAAATCGCAGGACAGAGGAAAATGAAAGCAAGAGCGTTACATCATCTGAAACAAGCTAATTAACAATGTGTTATGTGTTTATTTTTCAGGGTTGTCCGAGAGGCGACAGAAGTGAACGTGGACATGCGCATCGGGGTTCACACGGGTGACGTGCTGTGCGGCGTACTGGGGCTGCGCAAGTGGCAGTTCGACGTGTGGTCGGATGACGTCACACTGGCCAACCACATGGAGTCGGGGGGAGTTCCCGGGTGAGTCACTCAACCTTTGGTAATTTAATCGTTTCCAGTTGTCTACTTCTAGCCTCCTTTGGAAGCTTTAACACAGCCAATTACGCCTCGTAATTTAGAGCCCTGGTCACGTGACAAGTGGCCGAGAGAATAAGCTTGTACAATTCGAGATTTAAATCACGGATTTGGCATGCTTGAGCAAAGTTATACCAATCTACTGGGCCTTATATGTGCAATTCTACCATAATTTTTAATTTCAGGTATAAAAAAAACTTGTGAAATTTATTTTTTCAAAATCACTTTAAATATTTGTAAAAAGGTTTATAAGGGTTCTAGAATTACAAAAAAAGTTCAGCAAGGCTCATTTGAATTTTTTTTACAAAAAATTTAGGGATGGCAGTTTTTAAAAAAAACGGTTTCAAAGAAACCGGTTTAAACTGGCCTTATGAAAATAACTAATTTTCAATGAAACCGAAGTCACGAACAAACCGGTTAATCTTAAAACAGGTTTCGGTTTTCCATCCCTAGATCATTGTGACGGTTAGGAACGGAAGGTAAAGAACAGACGGTGAGGAAATTCACGACGTTTTCCGGTCTTTTTTGTGTTGAAACTAACTCCAGTTTAATAAAAATGGATTTTTTACTCCTTATACTCCACTTACCGCCGTATTCACAAGTTCGAGTCAAGTAGCAGGATGACCCCAGAACATGAATCCTGCGAGTAAGGGACAACTTGAGGGTTATTTAAAATTCGTATTTACAACCGCGAGATTTATCTGGGTTTCACCTTTGTAGTTTCTTCTCCGGGTTTCTCTCAGATTTAGTAACAAGACATGTCATTGGTCAAAAGGAGTCACGTGACGTTGTTTACTACTAAAGATATTTCTCACGGGTTCTAATTTCAAATTTTGCTTTAATATAAAGGAATATTGGAAAATAAGAAAACTAATGCCTTATAGTTATGTATATGTAGTTATGTATGTATACGTATAAATACTTAACTAAGAATATTAACCTGATAATTATATTTTACAGTTGCAAATAAACTGGTTATATATGGTTATAATATCCCCCAGTTTTTTGTATTTTATTATTAAGTTTTTAAGCATTTTTGTGCATAACTACCGCAGCACACAATTTTTAAAACAGTTTTAGTCAATTTTAAAGATACGTTTTTAAATGAATTTTATAGAATAAAAATTATCATCGTATATCTCAAGTCTCCACATTGAAATTTAGTATCAATCCAAATCATGTTGAAAATGTAATTAACTTTCTAATATGCTGTACTTCTACAATGAAAAACCTTAAAAAGATCAATTAAAATGGATTAAAACTAAATAATTATAATCACTAGTTTGAAAGAAGAACCCGATTAGCTATGCTTGTTTTTATTTTGAACGTTTCTCAGAGATGTCCCTCTGTAAATCTACCGATATTGGTGGGATAACCCACAGAGCATATTCGGATCCTTATCTCTCCCTTTTGGCATAACTCGCACTTGTGAATAAGGAATTTGAAGAAACCCATCTATCTATCAACCAGACCAGGAAAACCTCCGGGTGACTCGAACTTGTGAATACGGCCGTTAAACATATTTATAGAGAAAAATTTCCAATTATTAAGCAAAAATTAACCTTAACCATGGGGGATTGTAAGGAAAGTAATAAATCCACGCATCTAATTTTACTAGGGTTCTTAACCTTTGGGCTTATTGGCGAAGTATAGCAAAAAAATACGGCTACTAACTGAAATGTGAGTTTTCTGCAATACAGTTTTCATGATTGAAGAAACACTGTAGCTCCATCCAGTGCCTCTCTTCGCCACTTTAGTAATGAGGTCAGTGAATGTACCAAAACCCAGAGACAAAGTTAGGAGAAGAGAAATACACATAACAAATATTAAAAGCAAAAATTTTATGGAAGGAATTTGTTAAGGTATAGTATTAGTTCAATTTAAAATCCAAATGAATCTAATTTTTAACTCAAAAATGTGTTAGTTTGAGCCCTAAACTAAAAAATTAATATTCGGAACATTGGGAAGGTATGGAATTTTCTGCATTGTTTTGTGTCCTAAATTGTTTTTAGAGTTTCTTTGTTTTAAAATTCCGTTTTGCAAATATTTAAGAACCAGTCTATTAGTATAGTAAGAAAAAATTGAAAAGAAATATTAATTTTTTTTAAGTTATACATACCCAAGGGACATAAAATTAAAAATTATGGTAGAATTGCCCATATATTTAAACGGAGTTACATGCGCGTTCGGGTAGTAACAAGGCAAGACCGAGGCTCATTAAAAGTTTAAGTTCGATTCTTCCCGGAGAGTCGTAGCTTAGTGGTAGCCTATGCGGTTCGTGTTCAAAAGGTCCCAAGTTCGAATTCCCGATCCCGTCTGAATTACAAATGTTGTTTATAAAATTTTTGTCCTGAAATTTTTATTTGCATTTTTTAAGTTATCATGAATTATTAAAATGTCTGATTTTTTAAACTTTATTATGGCTTATTATTCATTATTTAATTATAACTCATTATTGAATTATAAATGGCTAGAACTGGGTTTTTTTTAGCGAAAACAAAATTCCCCGGGGCACCAAACGAGTGTTAAGGCTTTCAATCGGCACTTCAATACTACCCCAAGTTGGATAATGATGTTTTTTAGAGAAAACAAAATTACTCGGGGACCCAAAAAGAGTGATCTTAACTTTCAAATAAAGTTCATACCCGTACACGCAATGCATACACGGTTCCAGTGAGCCTTGAGCATGCGCAGTTACTACCCGTACACGCAATGCGTAAGCGATGTCCGTGCATGCATCATCTGATTTTATTTTAAATTTCTTCATGTCATGTTACGTCAGACGCCATTTTGGGCAACGTGAATTTTATGAAATTATAATGTACATATTTCAAGTATAATTAATCATTTTTGTGAAGATTTTTAAGCAGATATTCGGAATCCGCAGATGTAATGTGCCACAAAAAGGTATAAGTCATTTTGGGTAGAATGCAAATACCCAATTAGAAGCAATGCTTCTGGTAAAATAATCCATAATAAATTTATTATTACCAGGTTGAAAAATCAAAAAAAAAGTACGAATTTGAAAATAGTGTGAAGAGAAATTTTGTATAAAGTATCGGATTTCCCCCAAAAAAACTCGCTTGATAGAACTGGTGAGGAATTATTTTAGGTTTAAGATTGTAAACAAACGAATTGAATATAAAGAACGAAATTAATACAAATTATATAAAGAACGAAATTATAAATTATGTAAAGAACGAAATTATAAATTATATAAAGAACGAAATTAATATAAATTAATACTTAACGCCGCAATTTTGTTTTTAACCTCATAGCAGCAGCAGCAGCACCATAAGATTCAGTTACTACTGTTACAATACGAAATTGAACAATTTATCGTTTATAATCATCATTATTTTTAATTCTTCTATTGTGCGTAGCACTACGTTTGAATTCAAACTTTATTTCAATAAACTCGTTCTCATTAATTTTTCAAAGTAAGAGATGATGACTTGATTGCGTGTATACTTCATTTAGGGAAACCACACACAAAATCGTTTCGTTATTTATTACGGCCACTAAGAAGCTTTTTTTTCAATGATTAATTTCCCTCGACCAATCCCTGCTCGTTATCTTCCGTACTTCCGTGACAACGGATCCTTATTCTTAAACACGATGAGACTAAACAAAAGACAACTTGCTCCGCCGTTTGTTATAACATAACAGGTACATTCTTCGAACTACTTTCTTACGCGGGGGCCAGGTATATAATTGAACTTCTACGTGCGGGATGGGTGAAGCGGCTAATTTTTTTGCCATACACTAAAATATTTTGATAAAATTGTAAGAGCGTTGTTAAGCAAAATTTAATAATTGTATCGATGCAATTAAATATTAGCTTTAAAAGATCAAAGTTAAAAAAAAATTGAGAAGAAAATGTAATTCAGACACAAATATATTTCCCATAAAGTCTTTGATTATAATATCTTCCTCTAAAAAGATTCTCGCCCATTCTATCTCAATTATTGATAATGCCAGTTCAAGTAACTTTGGTCAAAACTTTGCTCTTGATGTTTTCTCTATATCCCTATTTAATTTTTACATTCTTTTCAATCATTAGCAGCATTGTCTTGGCTTATAATTTTAGTAGTAATGCATTATATTTATATAAATGCAAATAGTATAAAAATTGACAACCAACAACAAGCCAAAGACCAGCAAGGTTGGCCCAAAAGTTTACTAATGTTTTACCAGTTTCCAATAACTATCAAGATTCTTCTCCTCTCTGAATGCACACATAATCTGGTTAAGTGTTCCATTCTTTGATAACTCTAATGTGAATATGTTTTCTTACATCCCTTTTAAAGCAGGATACTTAGAGCTTACTAATTTTAAAATCTTTACTTACCAAAGTTCCCCTAAATCTCTAACTCACTATCACATAAATTTTATCCAGTAAAACTTAAGGATATTTAGCATTGTTCTTACCCAAATGCAAGGTCTAGCATTGGTAAACAATAAACGACATGCCCCATCTTATCAACATATTTTGTTTTATTATTTCTTCCCCATTAATAGCTCTTTGACTTAAACTGAGGAATTTTAAATATCTCTGCTCAAAAAATACATATATATAACTTTTAATCTGATTTTTTATTTGTTTTTTAATACATTTTTTAAAAATCACTGTAAAAGTATTTTCTTATATTTTTAAATATCCTCATTTTAAATCAAAGAGCTATATGTAAGGAACAAAATGTAAACAAGTTCATAATGATATCTCATATAGTTCCGGAGAAAATGTTCCTAAAGGTAGGAAAATTAACATAGAGATAGAACTATCCGACTCCCCTTAATCGACTGGGCTGTAATAAGAATTTTATCAAACCAACTCAGCAAATTGCTGTTGAAGTCCGATTTTCTAGTTTCCAATTTTCTGAGGCCCAGTGGCTTAGCGGTACTTCGCATTGCCGTGCACAGGTTCGGGGATTGTGTCCTGGATTGGTTTAGTTTAGTTTAGTTTGAATATCGTCGCACTGGAGCTACACGAGGGCTATTGGCGACGGGCGTCGTATTTTAGAACCACATTCAAGTGACGAGCCGTTAAGGGCGACATCGTACGCAACGTTAGGACTTTGAAGGATATTTAACGTGCACTTCCTCCACACGGGGTATTATTCATCGGACATTTTGGCTGCACGGGCCATTTATAGGTCGGCAGTAATTTTGGCGATGCCCGGACCCGAACCTGGGAGCTTCCGCATGCTAGGCGAATGCCTAACCGACTGGGCTCCCCAGCCCTAGTCCTGGATTGGGCGAGGTTGAGTTATCCCTTCATCCCTTAAGTAGGTCGATAAAATGAGAACCAAGCATGCTTGGGAACTTAACGCTGGGGGTTCCGCGTGAAGTTGAAAATCTAACCGGGACATATGCCTAGCAACCCTGTATGCCTAGCACCCCTGAGCCCTTGGTCAAGTAAGCTAAAATGGACACGGCAGGCTTTGGCCCACTAACCGGCTGTTGCGCCGAGGAGTTTAGTTTAGTTATTTTGGCGATACCCGGACCCGAACCTGGGACCTTCCGCATGCAAGGCGAACGCCTTTACCGACTGGTCTCTAAGAAGAATTATATCAAACCAACTCCGGGAAGAGCTGTTTAGGTCCGATTTCTTCGCGCCATAAAATGTTCTTTTCTCCGTCATTCTATACTTTTATTTCCAGATGCGGGAGAGTTATTACCTTTTTTCCTGAGATTTCTTTTTTCAAGTTAGTCTTCCAAAAAGTTTACGCGAGCTACTTTTCACTGCAATAATAGAGTTCTTACGAGAGACTTCTTTCTTATTTTTTTTTTTAGAATCAAATAACAAGAATTAGAAAAATAGGATTTCAGAATAAATGCTAGAAAACAAAAATTGCTTAAGATCGTTTGTGCTGATATGTGAAACCGTAGTTTTTCATATTTTATTCCGAACTAAGTCGGAAGTTTTTATGAATTCGTAGTTTGAAGTGTGTTTTATTCTTTAATATTCTACTCGAAGACATTTGTTAATTTTTATAAATACCTAAGTGTTACAGTTTTTCCTGTTATTAATTTTAGGACATTCATTTCTTAATTAAAGCCTTGTAAACGTAAAATGTGTTGCGGTGATACATCCCACGCTTTGATTTACTTTCCATTCTTTACTTTCTTATCTTAGTTATTATTTTTTTAGTGTTTATCTATAAAAAAAATTATATTAATTTAATAATTGCAATTAAATCTTAATTTAAATTTTTTATGCAGTACAAAAAATTCTGATGCAATTAACTCAAAACCGACGATTAAGCTTATTATAAATATAAAATTGTTCAGTTGTGATTTCTTTACGTAGCTTTATAATCAAGAATACTGATCAATTATTTTTTTTCCTCCCCGCGCGTGTCTACTTAAAATAGAAAGGCTGCGAAATCATAGAATTCCCCGATAAGATATGAATTGGGATATTTTACTTAAACTACTTTACCCCTTACATAACTCCGTTACCCCATATACAGGGTGGTTATAAAATAACGCTCGCTATTCGGAGTGGTACGTAGCTTGAATGAATAATCCGAATGCAACAAGCATTGAGACACTTACTAATCAAGAAGGGGGAAAAATAATGGAATCATAAAAAAGAAACTCGTCTCTTGACCAGGGTTCTAAATTACAAGGCGTAGCCAATTATGGCCAATTGCGGCCAACACAGCCAATTAGGCCTCGTAATTTAGAACCCTGGTCAAGAGACGAGTTTCTTTTTTATGATTCCATTCTTTTTCCCCCTTCTTGATGAGTAAGTGTCTCGATGTTTGTTTCATTCGAATTATTCATTCAAGCTACAGATCTCTCCGAATAGCGAGCGTTATTTTATAACCACCCGGTATTTTACATTGCTGTTAGAACAACTAAACCCAAATTCAGTATTGGGATATTTTTTGCTTTTTTTATTTCATATAAAAGCTAAAGCTTATGATCGTTTTAAATTTCATTTTATTTTTAACCCAATGTATCGATAATGCCAAGTCTTTTTTTTGTTGAGTAAAACGGTTTTGCTTTTTTATTTTTTTAATTCCGTGTTCACTAGTACGAACACTGAGCTTTTGCCTTTGACGTAGCTTAATCAAATACAGTAAAGGAATCCTAAAATATTTTTTGTCTTACTTTTCAAATTCAAAATCTAATACACAATAACCTATGTCGAAAAAATCAATTAGGGTCAAGTGGGGTAAGTGTGATAGGGGGTAAGTGTGATAAACAGCTCTTGTAACTTTGGGAATCATTCTAAAAATCTGAAAGTTTGCAATATATAACATTAGACTACTTATACTTAAACTAAAAAGAAATATTGACTTTAAATAATAGTTTAAAGATAGTTTTGAGCTTTTGAATTTAAGTGCAACTGTCTGGGTTTTTTTTCAAATTCGTATGGTTTTCTTCCAAATTCCATAAGTGTCTTTTTTTTATAAAAATCATGTTGTTTTTCTTTCTCTGTTAGTAAAAAGATTAAAGGTAAAGATATAAAAATGTTTTGGTTTATTATTTCACACGTTGTGAAGTATGGAAGTACAATCACGTATACAGTTACCCCTCAAAATATCAGTTGTGGGTAACTGTGACATGGGGTAAGTGTGATAATGCAAAACACCCCATTTACCTTGTGCAAAACATACATAAATATAAAAAAATCATTATATTATTATTAAATTATAAAATTAGAAATTATTATTAAAAAAATGAATAAAAGGAAATGGCATTTCATTTCATAATATGCCAGAGGATTTTGAATTAGAAATACCAAAAACTGACCTTTCTGCTGGATGCTACATTCTTGTTGCCTTTAAAAAAAAAAGAACGCTAAAGCACTTTTTGGGACAAGTTCAGTCTGAAAATGAGATGAATCGAGAAGGGATTACTGTAAAATTTCTTAAATATGATAGCATAAAAAAGACGTTTTCATGGCCAAATATAGATGACGTGTGTATAATTGATGAGGACGATATTGTTTTGAACCTCCCATGTCCAAATATGGACCGAAGAGAACGTCTGTATTTTTCGCAAGATTTTGAAAATTACAATCTGAAAAAAAAAGCAGTCTAACTAATAATAAAAAATGAATAGCACCATAGGTATTTTGACTTTAAAATTTTTTTGTTTCTTAGCACAAACATATCAGAACAATCAGCATAATCACATATCAGCACAATCACATATCAGCACAAATGTTTAGCTTAGTTCATGAGATAACAACAGGTTCTGTTTCACAGCTTCCACACTACGTTTAAAACTTAAAAAGTGGAAACTTTCATAAAAACTATACCCCTCTCTCTGTCCGTCACCACTTTTACAGCACAAACTACAATTGCTACACACAAGCGCAACGCTTCAAAAAAAATTCAAATCATCGAAACGAGAAATCATTGAAAAGAAAAACGAATTCGAAGAGCGTCAGCTTAGGGGTCCCGACGCGTATTCATGTTACATTCGGGGCCAGTTAAATTTTTAGCGGATAAACTTTTTGGGGGGTGAAGAGGTTTTTTTTAAATAAAAAGATCCATTTTGAACTATCTAAATATGTATTCCATATTTAGAAACGCATTTCTAAAAGTAAAACCTTTCGGTAGAAGAAGACAGTTGAAATTCCGTCGTAAATATTTATTGAGGAAATTTTGAAACGTAGCATTTATACGAGGAGCTCAACATTGGATGATTTTTTTATATTTATTTAAAACTCCTCCGAAAGTAGTGAAGTTTTTTACATTATTCAACAGCTCCTTAACAAATTCGATGACTTTTAAAAATTTGTTTTTATTTATACATATTGAGTGCAGACTGTATCAGCAACTGCATTTCTTAACGTTTTACGAAGCAGTGTTTCCTTAACCTTTTATCAACGTTGCTTTACCGCGGTTCAAAATTACGAGGCGCACGATGGTCGCATTAAATATATCTTTGAGTCTAGAAATGGGTGGACGAAAACGTTCAACTCTATCTCTTTTATGTGATGGATGTACCAGGTGCGGGTTCGATTCCCGCCTTTGCCCTGGGTGTATTTTCTCTCTCTGTGACAGTAAAAATTCTTTCTGTGTCTGTCTTACTTGACGAAGGTTTATAAGCGGGTTACTGATCAAGCACACAAGCCGGAATATATATGTATGTGATGGTTTATATTATATTCTTATTACCTATACGGAAAAGTGTACTGTAAATTTCTGTAAAACTATTAAAAGGTTCTTTTTTTACAACAGCTTAATATAATGTCTGTAATTAAAGCAAAGTGATATTTTCCTGACGCACACACAGATTCTCATAAACAACTTACTCCGATAGCGTTTAAACAGAGAAGATAAGCGCATCCAATAACCTCCAGCAAAACAGCAGGCACTTTTACCATCACACTGCGATGGTAAATAAGAGTTTTTTTTTTGTGACTGAATATCAGGTCTATTTAGATCGCAGATCCCAATGTTAGCTTTTTCTTCACATTTTCGTGATTTTATAAAACATATAAAAATGTTTTCAGTTTAATATTTTTGGTGCCTCTACACACGTACTTTGTTTTAGAAAATGAAAGGTTCGTAAATAATATTCAAAAACAGAGTCAAATTAATACTTTTATAGCTCGAATTAATATATTTAATCTTTTGTTACAGTATCCATAGATTCAACTAAAATAACTTATTATTAGAAAACTCGATTTCGAATATCAACAAAAGTAGGTTTGGTAGGTTTTTAGACATATATTTTCAAGCTTGTGTGCTTGGTCACAAAGACCCGCTTATAAACCATCGTCAAGAAGGACGGACACGACATACACACACATATATGACAGATGCTGCCATCTATCGCCACCTCCACAATTTAGACATGTCCCTGAAGGGGAGGGAAATAGTCTCCAGGGACCTGTACCCGTGGGAAACTGCGCAATGACCGCCCACAGGACTTTCGGACCCAACAGATTTAACGAGCACGTACTCCGCATATACTCGACAAACACAAACATCCATGCCTTACCGGGATTCGAACCCGAACCCAGAGGCTCCAAAGGCTAGCTCCCTAACCGTTGCGCCGCCGGGTCGGCACAAAAGTAATTCGAGAGACATGAAAACAAAACCGCGGAGCTATTGCCAGATCCTCCGTGAAACAACCCCATAAATGGCAGGAATAAAAGCAAATTGCAATGCAAGAACTCTAAAATATGCGGAGCAGACGTACAAAAAACCGCGCAATGGTAAAGTAAAACCGAAACAACCAATGAAATAGCAAGAAGTTCAAAAATGAAAACAGGACAGTTACATCATCGGAAAAAAACAAATTACCTATAAAAAATCTCAATTAAAACAAAAACACTGCTATACTATTTGAAAAAATATTTCAAATGAAATGTGTAACAGAATAAGCTTTATAAAAACATATCCGGAAACTTTTAAACGAAATTTTTAGATGGAATCTTTAGAAGGAAAAATACTTTTAGAAAATAACATTCATAATTTACCACAGCTTTTCTTATATGAGTTACTACTGAATAGATAAACAACGGCGTTGCCAGGTTAAATTATTCAAGAAATACGTTTTAAGAGTAAACCAAGAAAGCAAACAAAAAATAATCCTGTTATAAAGAATGAAGACAAATTGACTTTAATCTCCAAAAAGTTACATCAATCATGAATGCTTGTCAGTCTAGGGTAAGATTAGAAAAATATATGTTGTTCAAAATTCGTTTTCGTGTAAAATTTTGAGTAAAATTACATAAGACTTGGGGAAAAATATGTTTTTAGAAATATTTCAATGTAGTGGTGTAATAAAGCTGTAACTAAGCAGAGAATTCATTTTGAATGATACAGTCAAACACTCTTTTACAAATACCTCATTTATAACTACTCTTTTATAATTCCGTAAACGTTTGGTCCCTTGAATTACCCATAGACCTTAAGGGGGAATGGGTGCGCTGGACCGCGGGTCTCCAAACTCAAGTGCCTCAGTGTTAATCCTATGGCGAAAAAAATATTTTCTCTGCCACATTTCTCCGGCTGTATTGAATATTTTTACAAACGGTTTTTTTTTAAATAATAAATGTCGATAACTTACAGGTCTCTATCTTCCCACTTTTTGAAATTGCTTCGAATATTTTGTGTAAAATTATTTATCGAAAATTTAAAAAAAAAATTCAAACCCATTTCAAAAAGTGGGAAGGTCGGGACCTCTAAGTCAGTTACATTTATCACATAAAAAGTACGTTTGTAAAAATATTCAATACAGCCGGAGAAATGTGGCAGAGAAAATATTTTTTTCGCCATAGGATGAACACTGAAGCACTTTGCTTTGGAGATCCCCGGTCTAGCGCGCCCATTCCCCCGTAATGTTATAATATCTTGCATATAAGATAATTTTTAACTCCATTATTATAACGCCAAAAATATACATTTAGATGATATCCAAAATGCCTTTGTAAAGATTTGTTTTTTTAATTTCGTTTTCACTGTTTAAATTTAATTTTTTTCTCCTTATGATGTGAAAAGTATGATGCGATGCACAATGAGTCTATTTCACTAATTTAAGATTTTTAGAATAAAAAAAACAAAGTTGGGACTGAAAGGGTTAAATATTCCACAAAAGAGGTCTACAGTGGTTATTAATGCTCAGTACTGTTAAAATACCAAGTAATGCTTTGTAAATCCCTATTTGGAATTTTATTAAAATAGAAATCTCTAGAGCCAAAATTAAACAGCAAAATATTCAATTATTTTGTCTGAAAAGATTGTTAATTTATATATTGTTTACGACAGCGTTCGCTTGCGATTAGTATTAACTCAGAACCAATTAATGTCCAGCATTAATAAATTATATTTGATGTTAATGGAACACGTCTGTTGGTCTTTTTAAGGGCGAATAAAACCAATTGAACGCGGGTCTCCAAACCAAAGTGCCTCTGTGTTAATCCAATTGGAAAAAGGGATTTTCTAAACTACATTTCTCCTGTTGTATTGAATATTTTTAAAACGTGTTTTTAGCCTACTTTTCTTTTTTTAATTCGAAAGAATTAAAACAAGAAGTTCATAAAGAACTAAAATAGCCTACTTTCCTGTTACTTAAATACTTACTGAAGTTCTAATCGGGAAAAAACTAGGTTTCTAACAGTAAATATCATCAACAGCCGTTTCTACACTAGATTTATACATATTAGAACAAAAATCAAAACACAGCATCCAGCTAATAATTTAAACTTCTAAAAGCCAAAATCAACTATTTTCCTTAATATTATTTCGCAAATTAATTAAATATTATTTATCGTCTGCTCGCGATTTATTTGTAGTTCGAGGAATAATTAAATATTTATTAATAACAAAAGTAATGAAACTCCAAACTGAATTAAAAAAATAAGAAATGTAAATTAAAACTAAGCATAATTGTAAGCAAAACTATGCCTTGCCGCTTTCTTGTTAGATAATTAATGAATAATCAAGTAATCAAATAGTGCTACATTTTATGACGTCATTCCAAACTGATTCATGAAAATATTATTTTGCTTCAAATATGTTTAAATAAATAAAGTTTCTCATGCCATTGTTGATTTGGCAACAGTGATTTAAATGACTCAAAATTGAATTTCAATGCTAATTCAATGGGAAATTCGCCGAAAGATAGTAGATTTATGTCCGTCCGGACGTACAGACAGACGGACAAAAAGTATGAAAGTTGAGTATCTGAGAACATAGCTTTCTAACAAAAAAAGAATTTTCAAGATCCGAGGGATAGAACCGATTGTGAAAGAGGGATACGGAGAGACAGACAGACGGACGGAAAGACAGACCGACATACGAACAGACAGACAGATGGACATCAACCGCATTTCAATACCTACAGTGATTTAAATGACTCAAAATTGAACTTCAATGCTAATTCAATGGGAAATTCGCCGACAGATAGTAGATTTATGTCCGTCCGGACGTACAGACAGACGGACAAAAAATATGAAAGTTGAGTATCTGAGGTCATAGCTTTCTAACAAAAAAAGAATTTTTAAGATCCGATGGATAGAACCGATTTTGGAAGGGGGGTACGGACAGACAGACAGACGGACGGACATCGACCGCATGTCAATACCTACTTTTTCATTTTTTTAATTCTTTCGAATTAAAAAAAGAAAAGTAGGCTAAAAATGAAAAAGTAGGTATTGACATGCGGTCGATGTCCGTCTGTCTGTCTGTCCGTACCCCCCTTCCAAAATCGGTTCTATCCATCGGATCTTAAAAATTCTTTTTTTGTTAGAAAGCTATGACCTCAGATACCCAACTTTCATACTTTTTGTCCATCTGTCTGTACGTCCGGACGGACATAAATCTACTATCCTTCGGCGAATTTCCCATTAAATTAGCATTGAAATTCAATTTTGAGTCATTTAAATCACTGTTGCCAAATCAACAATGGCATGCGAAACTTTATTTATTTAAACATATTTGAAGCAAAATAATATTTTCATGAATCAGTTTGGAATGACGTCATAAAATGTAGCACAATTTGATTCTTTGATTATTCATTAATTATCTACCAAGAAAGCGGCAAGGCATACTTTTGCATGCAATTATGCTTAGTTTTAATTTACATTTCTTATTTTTTAATGCAGTTCGGAGTAGTTTCATTACTTTTTTTATTAATAAATATTTAATTATTCAGATATTTAATTAATCAGCAGATGATAAATAATATTTAATTAATTTGCGAAAGAATATTAAGGAATATAGTTGATTTTGGCTTTTAGAAGTTTAAATTATAGCTGGGTGCTGTGTTTCGATTTTTTTTCTAATGTGTATAAATCTAGTGTAGAAACGGCTGTTGATGATATTTACTTTAGGAACCTAGTTTTTTTTCCCGATTAGAACTTCAGTAAGTATTTAAGTAACAGGAAAGTAGGCTATTTTAGTTTTTTATGAACTTCTTGTTTTTTCATAGGATAAATGTAGCTGACTTACAGGTCTCTATATTCCTACTGTTTGGGTTCGAATATTTTGTGTAAAAAATTTTATAGAAATTTTTAAAAAAAATATTCAAACCCATGTTAAAAAGTTATATTATAGATACATGTAAGTCGGCTACATTTATTATTTATATTCAATACAGCCGGAGAAATGGAGCGCAGATTTTTTTTTATTGGATTAACACAGATGAATTATGGTTTGGAGACCCGCTGTCATTCAGGCTTAAGTTTTAGTTTAGTTTGAATTATCGTCGCACTAGAGCTACACGAGGGCTACTGGCGACGGGTGTCGGGTTTTAGAACCTCAGCCAAGTGACGAGCCGACACCTGAGTAGGCACCCTACGCAACCGTTAAGGGCGACATCGTACGCAGCGTTGGGACTTTGAAGCATATTTAACGTGTCTCCCTCTACACGGGGTATTATTCGTCGGACATTTTTGGTTGCATGGGCCGTTCATAGGTCGGCAGTTACTTTGGCGATGCCCGGACCCGAACCTGGGACCTTTCGTATGCTAGGCGAATGCCTAACCGACTGGGCTTCCCAGCCCTCGCCTTTAAAGAGTGGAGATATTTTCAAATATAATCCTGAGCTACTTTTTCATATATTTTTTCACTTTATTTCCAGCTTCAATTAAGTCTATATTGTATATTTTCATGACTTTTAGTCATTGAAAATTCATTAAAAAAAATATTAAACTTATTACATCTAAGCCGCAAACTAGTTTCAGTCATATGTTAAGGGAATAAGTAGAAATTCCAAACGTGGTAACTATTGTGATTGTTGGAAATTTTAACTGTTATATTTTTATTACTTTAAGCTTCTTTTGATTTATAGTAATAAATTATTGGCGTTATTAACCATTTGGCGGAGTTTAACAAATGCTTTGTGATCATAAACAGTTTTTTTTTGTAAACCTCAATTCTCACGACCTTTTACAACATCTTGTGATACTTAGACGACTACTTAGATATTGAGTAAACTACAAAGCTTATAAACCTTTATTTTACCATTCGAAATATGTTTACGTTTATTATAACTTTTATAGCATCTCTATACCAACTTGTACTAATACTAAAGAGTCACGACATTCGTTGTTTTGGTCGGTTGGCGAACGTTGCCTTTCACCGTCCGATGCAATTATTGAATGCCAAATTTTTCCGTCTGGGTTAATGGCGATTTGCCGAGGTTTCATGACAATAAAGACCTCGATGAATGCGGATTGCCATATCGTCAAGGTTGTCAAGGCTTTTTCTTCATAAATAGAGCCAAATCTATAGTGACATTTTTAGAATACTTTTTTTTAATTCGAAAGAATTTAAAAAAATGAAAAAGTAGGTATTGACATGAGGTCGATGTCCGTCCGTCTGTCCGTACCCCCCTTCCAAAATCGGTTCTATCATTCGGATCTTAAAAATTCTTTTTTTGTTAGAAAGCTATGACCTCGGAGACCCAACTTTCTTACTTTTTGTCTACCTGTCTGAACGTCCGGAAGGACATAAATCTACTATCTGTCGGCGAATTTCCCATTGAATTAGCATTGAAATTCAATTTTGAGTCATTTAAATTACTGTTGCCAAATAAACAATGGCATGAGAAAGTTTATTTAAAAATATTTGAAGCAAAATAATTTATTCTTGAATCATTTTAGAATGACGTCATAAAATGCAGCACAATGTGATTCTTTGATTGTTCATTAATTGTTTACCAAGAAAGCGGCAATGTATATTTTTTGCATATACAATTCTGCTTAGTTTTAATTTACTGATATTTACTGTTATGAACCTAGTTGTTTACCGATTAGAATTCCAGTAACTATTTAAGTAACAGGAAAGTAGGCTAGTTTAGTTTCTTAAGAACATCTTATTTACTTAGGATTTACTCATTAACGACGGTTGGCAAGAAAACTCGCCAAAAATAAGCATTCTGCTTCAGTTTATCTCGGTAAACAAAGGTCAATTGAAGACCACATTATTCTGAACTATTTATATAGTAAAACAGATTAAGTAACACGAAAAACGAATTTTAAAAAAACTTGAAATTAACGTTTTTTAGGTTGACGAATGTGTTAATAGTGTTCACAAATTCTATTTAATAGGTTAAATAAAGGGTACTGTAGTTTTCTTAACACTATTTCTGCTTCTTCTAGGAAGGTGCACATCACCCGCGCCACCCTCCAGCAGCTTGACGGGCAGTTCGAAGCGGAACCTGGCAACGGGCACCAGAGAGACCAGTACCTGGCCGACCACCAGGTCGAGACATTCCTCATAGTACCGCCCAAGGTCAGTGATCGGATTCTGCTATAGTCCTGGTGATTAGAATGCAAGACTGTTTCCCCTAACACCTCGTGTGGTTTTCTAGGAAACAGTGTATGCGGCTCTTTTTTCGTTTTTTTCCCCACCCTACTTGGGTTTGCAGAGCATCAGTTGCGATTAACCCATAGATATCATAGTTAAAGTATTAGATTGTCAGATCACGTGACCTCCAATGGTAACGACGGGACGCGCATGGACACCACAATAAGAGGGCAAATGGGCCAGTTTTGCCACCACATTAAGGAGAAAAATACTTCGAAAAATATAGTTTAATTCTAAAATTACAAAAAAAAATACCATAAAAATACTAGCTGCATTTTGGAATCTTTTTATGGACTTTAAAAAAAAATTATGAAACGCTTTTTTAGTATTTTTATGGTATTTTTTTTTGTTATTTTAAAATTAAACGGTATTTTTTCGTAGTATTTTTCTCCTTAATGTGGTGGCAACACTGGCCCATTTGCCCTCCATGCGCGTCCCGTCGTTAGCATTGGAGGTCACGTGATCTGCCAATCTAATACTTTAACTACGATATCTATGGATTAACCTCACAGTAGAGCCTCAAGCAAGGTAGGTTTACAACACGTCGTTTCCTGGAAAACCAATCGAGCTGGTGCACGACCTACTCAACTACTAAAGGGCGAAGAAGCTTTCCCAAACAAGCTCGGGGACGGAAATTTTGACGTCATAGTGCCGAATGACGTCATAGTGCCGAATGACGAAACCTGTTCGGAACCACTCTTTCACGGCTGACCACAATTTTAGGGTTCCGAATGCGTCCGAACTAGTTTCTCGATCTTCGGCCCTGGGAACAGTGACGCCAAAATTTCCGTCTACGCTCATGTTTGGGAGAGCTTCTCTGGCCTTGTTATTGAAGTTGGCCGTTGTCGGGTACCATTGTTTAAATTTAATGTAACTTCTATAGAAATTAAAAAAAATAATAAACATGTGTCCAAAAATTACACCGCCAATTGGGGTAATTATTGGACAGTAGTTTTCAATCTGCTCTGAACAATATTTAGACTAGCTAACAAGGGGTAAATTGTGTGATATGGTGTGTACTATAGTACTGTGTATTTGATAATTATTTAACACCCACATAGTTTCTGTAAAAAATGTATGTATAACAATGAAATCTAGGGTTCCGAATGCGTCCGAACTAGTTTCTCGATCTGCGGTACTGGGAACAGTGACGTCAAAATTTCCGTCTGCGCTCATGTTTGGGAGAGCTTCTCTGGCCTTGTTATTGAAGTTGGCCGTGGCTGGTGGGGGAAGCCAAACTTGTGTTGTACGGACTATATATAGATAACCTCATCACAAAAATGGTGCACCCTGGAAGGGAAGAGTGTAGGCTGTGTAGTCCATTACTATATACTCTGAGTATGACAAAACATGCGATTTTTCCATTTACTCGGCTTTCAAAGCGGGGAAAGGTGATGATATAGGAGGATATCATACCAATTTTAAATGCCACCCCTTTGTTTAGTAGGTAGGTGAGCTACTCTGCCATGAGTATGGGTAAACTGCAGTAACCACAATAACAATGTTTTGGACCATTTTTGCTCTGAAATAATCATTTCTTCAGTATACTATCGTATTATTTAGAGTTGTTTAGGGGCTTACAGCAATGGTCCAAGTCATTTAGTCTAGTTTCTGCAGTTTACCTGCCCACGACTCGACATTTAACCGATCATCATTTTCAAAAAGGTGCGCCGATCATAGGTATGGAGTTAAATAAGTATTCCTAACAAATGGCAAAAACGGAGTCAAAAAGTGTTATCCAATCTCTATTTAAATAATAAGAACGCACAGGCGAAAGAGAGAAGTCAAAAATGGTTATCCAATCTTAGTTCCAAATGATAAGATAAGAACAACCACACGCAAATAAGTTTTTTTTTAAAGTGTTTGTTTAATCAACGAGCCCATAGATGGCGCTACGCACCAGTTAACATTCAATCTGATAACGTCACCGGTGTTCTGACGGCCCACTAAACCGCATATCATATGAACACTTATTTAGCCAACCTCACAAAAAAGGGTTAAAACGCAACTCGATCTTCAATTTTTATCTCAATTTCGATTTTACAAAGTACGACACATGCTTGCTGGTGTTAAATATTCGGTTGCCCGCAAATTCCGTTTACGAGGGGCCGTGGGGAGCCTAGTGGTTAAGATCTCGGTCTCGGGATCGGAAGGTCCCGCGATCGAGTCTCGACACCTCTGAAGACCCACCGAGTATATGCGGAGTACGTGCTCGTTAAATCTGTTGGGTCCGAAAATCCTGTGGTCGGTCATTGCGCAGTTTACCACGGGTACATCTCCCTGGAGACTATTTCCCTCCCCTTCAGGGCAGAGAATCTTTTAACATAGTGACTGGGCGACACTAATGTCGCCCAGTGAAAGAAAATGTCGCCTAGTAATATGAAAATCAAATCACTGGGCGACATTGAAAGAAACCGTATTTTCTCAAAAATCCCATCCGTTATATCATAAATTGTATTTAAAAAAAGCATTTGAAATAAAAAAAAATGGGCAAGTTGTAGCCAGTTGTTGTTTATCAGATATTGCTCATTCATTACAACCCTGTGGATGACTAAACACTAAAACTTTTCAGCAACCAAGATGGTCCCCCCCCCCCCCTACAAAACTGTCAATTGAAATCTGTAAAATAAATATAGGGATGATATGGGGTATAGAGATGATATCAGGGATGCCCATAAATCTACGACTGAGCTGATTTAGAGTTTGTAACGACAGGTATCATAAGACCAATTAGTTCCTATTGGAACTATTTTATATGCTTAAAAAAACAAATATGGGAAAATAAGACTTTAAAAAAATCAAAAATGACCCTAGTTTTGTACTCTAACTATTTTTAACTCTTCGATGTAAAAACCAAACATACAAATAAATGTTATGAGTTAATACATTAACACTGATTGATTAAAGTAAGTAACGAAATATTTAAAAAAAATTAATTTATAAATAATACGGAATCAACATTTTCAGAGATCAATGCCTTAAATCTGAACATGTATTGTTCCGCTAAATTAACAAAAGATCTTAGTTTAGGCAATTTAAACGAAATGTTATCTATTATTTACTTCCCTACTTCCACTTGTAAAAAAAATCTCGTGAACGTCAACGTGAACCAGATATAACTTTTCAACAAGTTGCACCTCCAGTAACTCCTGAAAGTCCTGTTCTAGTTAATACATTTTCTCATTTATAAAAACTATTTACTTCTTTACTTATTGGTATTTTAAATAATGCTTTGAGTGTAGTTGAAGCTTATGCAATTTCTATTTTACCAAATTAGTTGATTACAAATAAAAAAGATTTTTTCGCAATCAATGAAATTTTCAAGTTGCACTAGGGGATTATCTTGAAATGACGACCCCCTTTTCCTATTACGCAACGATCCCCCCCCCCCCCAAAAAAAAAAAATAATAATAATAATAAACTTTTTACATGCAATGTCGCCCAGTGAAAAATTCTTAAAAGATTCACTGCTTCAGGGACATGTCTAAATTGTGGAGGTGGCGATAGATGACAGCATCTCTCTTGTATGTGTGTGTATGTCGTGTCCGTCCTTCTTGACGAAGGTTTATAAGCGGGTCTTTGTGACCAAGCACACAAGCCTGAAAATACATGTCTACCAACCAAACCAACCATCCTCATGTTTGGCGTAAATTTATATTTGCTCATCAAAGTTGGCTGAATCTACACTTGCACACGTTCAGTAATTGGAAAAATCAACAAAAACCAACAGCGTGGGAGCCACCATCTTTATGATAACGAATAGTCATTCTATATGAATAAAATGAATTCTAAAGATTTATAAAGAATATATTTATTAATATGAATTGATGTGTACCAGGAAGTTTGTTAAAATAACTTTATGTTATCATATTCAATATACATCTGCTTATAAAAGTTTTCGAGTTATATCAATGACCCTTGTCACTCTAGAAAAAGTAGAGATACAAATTTAAGACAACATTGTTCACGAAATTGATAAAACGATAATAGGATTTGGAAATAGACACAATGAAAAAAAGTTATCTAGTAGCGTCTATATTTCTCTTTAGTAAAGAAACACCCTTATCTTTGAAAAAATAATAAATTAATATAATGTTTAGTCACACTGTAAAATAATGTTGTTATGTAACAAAAAAAATTTGTCAGTAAAATTTCCAGACAATATCTGTAATGCCTACGAATCTGTTTTTTTTAAACAAAAAAGTAGCCACATTATACAGAATATTCGTGCCTAACCTAACAGATATTATCTGTAATGCTAGGTAAACTTTGTATATATCAAATTTTCTTTTTGTATGAAAACAAAAAAAATATATGTCCTCAGCAGGTATAATATGTGTCAGAGGTTACAGATTTTATCTTTTCACACAGAAGTTGTGTCTTTCGACAAATTGATAGGTCATTTTACAGTAAATTTCTGTAGGTTTAGAAAACAGAAAATTTTCTGAACGAAAATAACAAAAATATTTTTTTCGGTGTAGTGTTATATTGAGGCCCAGTGGCTTAGAGGTAGTGCTTCGCATTGCCACGTAACAGGTCCGGCGATCGGGTCCCGGATTGGGCGAGGTTGACTCATCCTTTCATGCCTTAAATGAGTAGCTAAAATCAGGACCAATCATGCTTGTGAACTAAACACTGAGGGTTAGGCGTGAGGTTTACCACATAACCGGGGCATATGCCTAGCACCCCAGAGCCCTTGGCCAAGTAAGCTGAAATGGGAACGGCAGGACTTGACCTACTAACTGGCTGTTGCTCTGAGGAGTTTTTAGTTTTAGTGTTAAAATAATTTTCCTCTTTCTTTTTTTTATTTTTGTTACCGAGCAAATTAAAACGGGACCTATCGTGTTCAGTTGATTCCTCATGTCTACGTGCTCATGAAGATTAAAAAGGGAAAAACAACTTCATTGCATAGGAATTTTCCCATATTCTGGTGTACTTGGCGGACATTGGCGACAGGAAACCGGTTTTTCTCTCGGTTCTTCTTTCGCGCTATAAACGTGTGACACGTGTACACTTATATCTGCTGTGAATCGGGGTCGCCGCGAGAGAAAACAAAGTGAGTAACCGGTTTCCCTACACCAGTTTAGGCGATGACTCGATGTTGCTGAAGAATACTGATGCGGATAGATTCCTATGCAATGAAGTTGTTTTCCCACTGTACTCTTCATATATGAAGAGTACAGGGGAAGAACCGCTTAATTTATCAGGAGTAGTCCCGTAATTGTATCTGCTTGGCGGACATTGGCGACAGGAAACCGGTTTTCCTTTCGGTTCTTTCCCGGTACAAACCTGTGAATCGTGTCTGCTGATCTCTGGCGTAAATCAGGGTTGCCGCGAGAGAAAAACAAAGTGAGTAACCGATTTCCTCACACCAGTTTAGGCGTAGACTCACTTTCATCACCAAAGAGGCATGATGAGGAAAGTTTTCTACAAAATTAAGCGGTTCTTCCCCTCTACTCTTCATATATGTATTCCAGAATATGTATTCCAACTCAAAGATTTTATAACCGAATGCAAATGAGGAGGAACCGAGGTTTAATAATTTACCATAGTCCTGATCCATGCATAGTTTAGAAACCTACAAATTTATTATAAAAGCAGCAGGCACCTTGAATATGTGTCTTTTCATGGCAAAGGCCAAGTGGTTAGAGACCACAGTGTTCCTAACGTTTATTGCTTAGCATCTTAACTTATCAAAGATGGTCAGCTGTTTGGAATCGGCTCGAATCAGTAGGTCCTTGTCAAACTAGCTCTAGTGTATCGAAAAAATCAACCGCATAGCAATCCCCACTTAACTTTAAAATATTTGGTAAACAGAGTTAGAGGACTTTTCTCCTACACATTGCTCAATAAATCAATTATTTATCCTATACAGTCATTTTAAGGGGCCGTAGGGAGCCTAGTGGTCGGTCTCGAGATCGGAAGGTCCCGCGATCGGGTCCCGGTACCACTGAAGACCTACCGAGTATATGCGAAGTACGTGCTCGTTAAACCTGTTGGGTCCGAAAGTCCTGTGGTCGGTCATGGCGCAGTTTACCACGGGTACACGTCCCTGGAGACTATTTCCCTCCCCTTCAGGGACATGTCTAAATTGTGGAGGTGGCGACAGATGGCAGCATCTGTCTTGTATGTGTGTGTATGTCGTGTCCATCCTTCTTGACGCAGGTTTATAAGCGGGTCTTTGTGACCAAGCACACAAGCCTGAAAATATATGTCTACCAACCAACCAGTTATTTTAATAATTTAAAAGCCTAAACAGTTCTACCCTTTGCGCATGTTAGATTTTCTCAAAAACCTTATTATGACGTCCGAACTAGAAACTCTTGTATCAAATTTAAAGTCTGTATCTCTTTTATTTCGAGCTGTATAGTGGTTTCAGACGAACAGGCAGGTAGACAAATGTTCAAACACCATTTTTTCTGAAGGGGCACCCTCCAAATCTCCATTTCGAATTTTAGACCCATCGCAATACTTTTATTATCTTAAATTTGAGATGGGATAAATGAAGATAAAAATCAGAGCTCGTCACGCTGAAGAGTTTGTGTTGAAATCTACCTCTACTTTACCCGTATTATTCTACAATAGCGATACTTACTTATCCACTTTAACCAAAACCAGGGAATCAGTAGTTAAAGAATTAACATTAACAGATGACGCCATCCACTTCCAAACAATATATAAGTTACACTACGCATTGGCAAATAGGTCAAGGAAAAAGGTTAGTTAATCACTTTTAAAATAGAAGACGTCACGCATTGGGAAACTGTTGATAACTTTGAATTTCCAACTGCCTTAAATCCACGTTTTATTTTATTTTGAGAACTGGATTGATACTTTGCTTACACATTTATTAATTTTATATTTTCATTCATTGATTTTTTTTTTTTTATTCTTTATTTTATTTTTTATTTTACTTATTTTGAATAAATAATCAGAATAATCAGTAGATAGTCTTTTTAGCTTAAATTGAAAGCTTCAATTGTCACGAATTTTAATTGTTCGCTACAACGTTAATTTAAACTGCCTTCTATTGATTTGTTTTTAAGTAGTTTCAAATAAACAACTTATTTAACCATATTTTCACATTGAAACATATAGGCAATTTAATAGATTATATATTTGTTATTAAAAAATGCTGAATTTCTAATGTATATTTCTTGAAACTTAAGTTATATCTTTATCTCTATCTGTATTAACTAGCACTAAACAATAAAACTTTACATAATATACTCTTTTTATATCCGATAAGTTAGAACAGCTTGTGCAATCATCAATTTATTTATCCGTTAAAACCAGTCAAGCAAAAAATAATTATCCCGTAATATAGAGATAAAGTATTTCGGTTATTTATCTTTCATGTGTATGTTTTTTTTTATATTCTTTTTATGTTGCTATCCTGTTCGCTTTAGAGGTACACATAGGTGGACCTTTGTAAAATTTACTTCACAACTTCCTTTACATTTTTTTTCTGAATTCTAACTATTCTATTATAAACTAGAATGTTCAACCTCCCAAAATTACCGATACCAAAGCAGCTGATTTATTAGTTGTATTGAGGCTGTGTCCTGACTACGACATCAAATGCAACAAAACTTGGCGACTTGGAAGAGTCAGCCACATGTTATTGCATCGCTTGGCGCCCTTGGCGGTCGCCAAGTTTTGTTGCATTTGTGGCATTTGATGTCGTAGTCAGGACACAGCCTAAAAAAAGCGATGAGCAAGAAAGTCAAGCTGATTTTGGAGGTTTTGCAAAAAGTTTTTTAAGCGGTAAATTTATGAAACATTTTGCATGGAAACAAATGCCCCAATAGACTTTTAATTGTAAGAAAGTAATAGAGCTTGTTTGTTTATTCATAGTGTAGCAAATATATGTATTTTTACCACTCCAAACCTTAAATTCCAATGATCCAAATCTCAATTGACGGACCTCTCATCAAACGGTAAACGTTAATTTTTTTTAAATATTCCTTGGAAATATATTTTTAAACACATAATTGTTTGAAAAATGTGCTTAAATAAAGATAATACGCATAGAGATTTCTTTCGCGAGTGAGGAAGTTTAAATATTTCATAGTAACAAATTTATGTTCTTTTTATATTTTATAAACTCAATTGTAGTTGTTTCTTAGTATCTAAATAAGACAACTGTGTTAGGTAAAGTAACTGCAGTTTAAAATTGTCGTTAGAGAACGGATCATGACATCTTAAGAGGGAATGAGCCCGAATGACCGCGGGTCTTCAAACTAAAGAGCTTCAGTGTTAATCCAATGGAAAAAATATATTTTCTTAGCCACATTTTCCCGGCTGTTTTAAATATTTTAAAAACGGCTTTTTTATGTGATTAATGTAGCTGACTTACAGGTCCCGACAATCCCACTTTTTAAAATTGTGTCGAATATTTTTTTTTAGTTTTCAATAAATGATTTTACACAAAATTACGAAGCAATTTTAAAAAGTGGGTATATGGAGACCTATAAGTCAGCTACATCTATCACATAAAAAAAACGTTTGTAAAAATATTCAATACAGCCGGAGAAATGTGGCTTAGAAAATAATTTTTTCTGCATTGGATTAACACTGAAGCCTTTTGGTTTGGAGACCCGCGATCATTCGGGCTCATTCGCCATTAAAGACAAAGATTATTTAGTTTACTTCATCACTTGAGGATAGTTTTTAAGACCCGGCATTATAACATAATTTCTATTTGCAAAATATACCCTAAACATCTAAGAAGTTACTCCAAATTTATCAAAACAAAAACTAGTATAATTAAAATGTATAATACAAATATTTGAGTAAGAAATGTACACTTTTAAACTCATAATTCATTGAATATGATTAAGCAAGTCCGGCAAATGATGCCTATTTAAACTGTTTATTATTGCTTTAGAAATTTTGAAAACAAATTCATAATTAATTATTGTAATTGATACACTTAATTTTTAAAAGTGTTTGAAAAAACACAAAAATATTGAACAAAAATCATATTTAAAGCAAAATAAAACATTACCATATTTTGACGTTCAAATTACAATAGCGTATAAAAAAATTAGTAAAAACAAATTACAATTAAAAAAGTTATTTCAAATAGTAAAACCAAAATATATATATATATATTTCACATTTAATAATTTTAAAGTTTTGTAGTTTCGTTTTTTTAATTATACTATAAATAAAAATAACTTGCCTTAACTTACGTGTAGTGCATATAAAACCAAGAGTATCCGAAACAAGGCAAGGTATTTGCAACAAGTACCGTTTGTCAGCATTGACAAGGTTCGCGATACGCATAATTCTTAACAGTACACAAAATTATTATTTATGTAGTGACCATAACCAGACGGAACTTTTTGCAGATGGTTTGTTAACTCATGTTTTTTTTTGTCGTTAGAAAACCTTTTGTTGTCCGTAATACTATAAATCCCTTTTAAGATTATTTCAAACGTTTGGTATCCGTTTGGTTCTATCTATCATATAGTAGCGACACACTGTAAGTATGCATTGATAACATTCAACTTGCGAAACCTTGTAAGTACAGACAAACAGTACAAGTATCTTATTTCGTTGCTAGTTCTTTCCTTTCTTTATAAAAACTTGACGCAATATTTTGGCGGCTAATCGGGAATTACTCTCTTCCAATTTTTCCCAATCAGACGACGACATAACTTCTTGATGGTCGCGGACGTAATCAACCGCGCCTCTCAGCAACTCGTCATCTGAGTGCCTGTCTGCTAAGACGATTGTGTCACAAGCGTTGGAGACAGACAGACCGGCCTTCAAAATATTGGAGCACTTTTTCTTCAAGAGGGGGACAGCATACTTGTCTGCCGCGTAGTACAGCTTCGAAGCATCATTCCACTGTAAGTCCCCGAGTGATTCGCCGTACAGGAAGACCAGCAATCGCTGTACGGTTTCGCTGTCGATGTCTTCGATGTCCACCACCCCCGAGCGACCCTCTGTGGTGTCTTCTTTCTCGAACATCGCCTTGAAGACACTCGATCTGGCGGCCAGGATAATTTTATGGGCAGAGAAGGATTTACCCTCAGTGTTGAGGGTTGCGTCGCTGAGGGTTGTATCCCTGAGTAGAGATAGAAAGTCCGAAGTAAGAGTTCCGGTCGAATCTTGAACTGCTACTGTAGGCGAATTGGTTTTGACACTTTCTGATGTTGGACATACTGTTTTGGTTTTGACACTTTCTGATGTTGGACATACTGTTTGGGTATTGACACTTTCTGATGTTGGATATGCTGTTGATGTTTTCATACTATTTGAAGAGGAGGTTGTTGTAGTGTTGTCCTTGTTAACTGAGACAATACATTCAAATTGAAGCGGAAGATTACCGCTATTGCATAATGCGGAAATCCGAAATTCTGCTTCTCTCTGTGTTTTATGATTTGGATGATAGTGCAGTTTATCAACACTAAATAAACTGCTCCGATCCATGGAAAACTTGAAATCCAATAAATGAAATTCAAAAACGCCTTTCGAAGGTTCTAAGCAAACAGTAACCCTATTTCGGTAAGGATTTCTTCTTTTTCTGAATCCACCGACTATAAAATCGATATGAAATAAAAAATTATCTTTTTTGCAAGAAGTTTTATAAGAGGTTCCGTCGCGTAAAATGAAGTTTTCAATAGTCCATGTAAAGTTCATTCTGTATAGCACAGAGCAAAATCGAAGCTCTCGTATGTTTATGCATGCCGCTAAAATTTTACAACAGACAGTCAGAGTGTCACTCGGAAGAACCAAATGTTTTTTATCACCGAATATGTCATATCTATTAATGCTAAAACCGCCAAAGATATCCGGTTTTAGAGGAATAGTACCGCCAGAGGATAAAAGATACATATTGTGGTTGGGGTACGGCACACGCGATGCATTACCTAATACAAATGTGACTCCAAAAACTGAGCAATTTGCTTTTAGGTAGAAAAGTTCACTACCCACGTCAGGCATATGCCAAGAGGGGGATTCCATAATATCCGCACCCGCACAGATGCTGAAGTTTTCTATGACCCAGGTGATGGTGAAACACTTTTGTTCCGCCATGAAGGAATTGAAGTTAGACCTTTTACCGAGAAAAACGCAATGGAAATAGCTAACAGCAAAGCCCAGTTATTTTGGCTTCGTTTTATCTATAAATGATAAGGTCTGTCGATAAAAATTATCTATAACGATGCTCCTTCCCTATTTGCTCTCGAATTCATTATAAAGGATGATAAATTTGTAATGAAAATAATTTAATTTTTTATGTATATGATAGGGACCGTTTGTACTTTGAAACAGCTGTCTGGTCTTATGAAATGGTTACAAATCAAACATTAAAACCGCTCATGTCTTATGATATGTTAACAAATCAAACATTCTCACATTTTTAGCCTACTTTTCTTTTTTTTAATTCGAAAGAATTAAAAAAATGAAAAAGTAGGTATTGACATGCAGTCGATGTCCGTCTGTCCGTCCGTACCCCCCTTCCAAAATCGGTTCTATCCATCGGATCTTAAAAATTCTTTTTTTGTTAGAAAGCTATGACCTCAGATACCCAACTTTCATACTTTTTGTCCGTCTGTCTGTACGTCCGGACGGACATAAATCTACTATCTGTCGGCGAATTTCCCATTGAATTAGCATTGAAATTCAATTTTGAGTCATTTAAATCACTGTTGCCAAATCAACAATGGCATGAGAAACTTTATTTATTTAAACATATTTGAAGCAAAATAATATTTTCATGAATCAGTTTGGAATGACGTCATAAAATGTAGCACAATTTGATTCTTTGATTATTCATTAATTATCTACCAAGAAAGCGGCAAGGCATACTGCTGCATGTAATTATGCTTAGTTTTAATTTACATTTCTTATTTTTTAATGCAGTTCGGAGTAGTTTCATTACTTTTGTTATTAATAAATATTTAATTATTCTTCGAACTACAAATAAATCACGAGCAGATGATAAATAATATTTAATTAATTTGCGAACGAATATTAAGGAAAATAGTTGATTTTGGCTTTTAGAAGTTTAAATTATAGCTGGGTGCTGTGTTTCGATTTTTTTTTTCTAATGTGTATAAATCTAGTGTAGAAACGGCTGTTGATGATATTTACTTTAGGAACCTAGTTTTTTTCCCGATTAGAACTTCAGTAAGTATTTAAGTAACAGGAAAGTAGGCTATTTTAGTTCTTTATGAACTTCTTGTTTTAATTCTTTCGAATTAAAAAAAGAAAAGTAGGCTAAAAAGTTATGTACAGAATTATATGTGTACTAAAAAAATAGTTGGGGCGTACAAAAACCAATGATTTTTAGAGTACTTTTCTTTTTTTAATTCGAAAGAATTAAAAAAATGAAAAAATAGGTATTGACATGCGGTCTCTGTCCGTCTGTCCGTCCGTACCCCCCTTCCAAAATCGGTTCTAATCATCGGATCTCAAAAATTCTTTTTTTGTTAGAAAGCTATAACCTCAGATACCCAACTTTCATACTTTTTGTCCGTCTGTCTGTACGTCCGGACGGACATAAATCTACTATCTGTCGACGAATTTCCCATTGAATTAGCTTTGAAATTCAATTTTGAGTCATTTAAATCACTGTAGGTATTGAAATGCGGTTGATGTCCAACTGTCTGTCTGTTCGTATGTCTGTCTGTTCGTATGTCTGTCTGTTCGTATATCTGTCTGTTCGTATGTCTGTCTGTTCGTATGTCTGTCCGTCTGTCTGTCCGTCTGTCTGTCTGTCCGCCTGTCTGTCTGTCTGTCTGTCTGTCCGTCTGTCTGTCCGTCTGTCTGTCCGCCTGTCTGTCCGTTTGTCTGTCTGTCCGTACCCCCCTTCCAAAATCGGTTCTAATCATCGGATCTTAAAAATTCTTTTTTGTTAGAAAGCTATGACCTCAGATACCCAACTTTCATACTTTTTGTCCGTCTGTCTGTACGTCCGGACGGACATAAATCTACTATCTGTCGGCGAATTTCCCATTGAATTAGCATTGAAATTCAATTTTGAGTCATTTAAATCACTGTAGGTATTGAAATGCGGTTGATGTCTATCTGTCTGTCTGTTCGTATGTCTGTCTGTCTTTCCGTCTGTCTGTCTGTCCGTCTGTCCGTATCCCTCTTCCAAAATCGGTTCTATCCCTCGGATCTTAAAAATTCTTTTTTTGTTAGAAAGCTATGACCTCAGATACCCAACTTTCATACTTTTTGTCCGTCTGTCTGTACGTCCGGACGGACATAAATCTACTATCTTTCGGCGAATTTCCCATTGAATTAGCATTGAAATTCAATTTTGAGTCATTTAAATCACTGTTGCTAAATCAACAATGGCATGAGAAACTTTATTTATTTAAACATATTTGAAGCAAAATAATATTTTCATGAATCAGTTTGGAATGACGTCATAAAATGTAGCACAATTTGATTCTTTGATTATTCATTATTTATCTACCAAGAAAGCGGCAAGGCATACTTTTGCATGCCAATTATGCTTAGTTTTAATTTACATTTCTTATTTTTTAATGCAGTTCGGAGTAGTTTCATTACTTTTGTTATTAATAAATATTTAATTATTCTTCGAACTACAAATAAATACGAGCAGATGATAAATAATATTTAATTAATTTGCGAAATAATATTAAGAAAAATAGTTGATTTTGGCTTTTAGAAGTTTAAATTATAGCTGGATGCTGTGTTTCGATTTTTTTTCTAATGTGTATAAATCTAATGTAGAAACGGCTGTTGATGATATTTACTTTAGGAACCTAGTTTTTTTTTACCGATTAGAACTTCAGTAAGTATTTAAGTAACAGAAAAGTAGGCTATTTTAGTTCTTTATGAACTTCTTGTTTAATGTAAAACACTCCATGCGAGGACTCGCGCGGTAAAATATTTATCATGCTTTATACTTAGTTTGGATAAATTCAGCTTACATTTAATTATTCCGAAAAGTCAATTGCATTTTTTGAAAATTTAAAACGTTGCAATTTTAAATAAATAAATCAAATAGAAAACATCCTCAAAACTTACCACCATGGCCCAAAAATAGTTTTCTTTTCAATACATAGTTCCACGAATTTGATTACTCCAATTGATCAGACTGGCTGTTCGGTTGCAAAAAAAGAAGACTGATAAATTGATGTTTTGTAAAATACAGGGTGGCGCAAACGAAAGTGGCCCCTTGATGGAGATGGAGATAAGAATGAGATAGAAATGTTTCCAAGTCAAAAACTAATGCAAAAACAGGTTTGCCAAGTGAAGCTATTGATCGCTTCAAAATTAAGCCCAAACAAAGCTTGGCGAATTATTTGCCGGCAAATATGCTATGGTTTGACAAGCTAGTTGGAATGTAATATGAACTGAATGTTTGTACAGCTGTCAAAAAAAAAAGTTCCCGCTAGTGATTATTTCGGCCGTTATTTATCTTAGAGAAGCGGGCCTTTTTGTTTTTGTTAATACAAAACATTTCAAATTTATTGCAAGACACAAAATTTGCATAAGGGGCCGCCTTCATATAACACGCACTAAGATCTGAGCTCGCCAATAGTCCACGAGTAGCTCTAATGTGATACTAATCCAAGCCAACCAATACAAAAACAGACTTGCTGTTAAGCCATAGCATGCTTGAATAAATAATGAATTTGACTTACAGGGGGGCTTTCAGACGGCTTCAATGGTTTTTCTCGCCAAGCATCTCAATGCATTCCTGCTTAAATACCTTCTTTTTCAACATGTTCACGCACACTCTGAGTGTGAAGTTTTAGTTGTCGAACACTTCGTGGTGTATGTTTCCCATATTGTGGCAGTACACCTCTAAGTTCAGCAGACTCACCATTAGAAATATCAGTCGAGCTTTGTAATTCAATTTTATCCAAGTCAGAATTCTCAGAAGTTGTAGAAATTGGCCTATGTGTAGCGCTAGATATGATCCATTAGCAAATTAAATGCAGTAAGTTCCAAAAAGCCTTAATAAAACTTATTTTTTCACATGAAGAAAAGTCTAACTTCTTTCTTTTTTTGGTTTAGTTAAGTTTGATTAGCTATAATTAGATATCAGTTAAGCGCACTATACATGAGAAAACTAAAGAAATGGTATGCAGTCCAATAATCAAGATGTCCAACAATTTCCCCTCTTTTTCAAATAATTACCCCACAACTCAACGTGCATGTCATAATGTTACTATTCATCTTACACCGGTGTTTTACCGTACAAACCACCTTTATTAAAAAATCTAAGAGTAGGCATTACAAAATTCAAGATCCTGTTAAAGAAATCAAAATTATACACACTTTGGCATAGATTGAAACGAAAGTACTTATCTCATCCCAATTATTAATCAGAGCATTGCTGGATATGCAATTAACACATCCTGGTTTGTCAAACGTGATGAATTATGGTTTTTAGCAGTGTTTTTTTATGAGGACAGCATACTTGTCCGTCGTGTAGTACAGCTTCGAGGCATCATCCCACTGCAAGTCCTCGAGTGATTCACCGTACAGGAAGACCAGCAATTGCTGTACGGACTCGCTTTCGATGTCTTCGATGTCCACGATCCCCGAGCGACCCTCTGTGGTGTCGTCCTCTTTCTCGAACATCGCCTTGAAGACACTCGATCGGGCGGCCAGGATATTTTATGGACCGAGAAGGATTTACCCTCAGTGTTGAGGGTTACGTCACGTCACTGAGCGTTGTATCATTGAGTATGGACAGAACGTCCGAAGGTAAGTGTTCCGGGGGAATCTCGAACCCTCGCTACAGCAGGCGAATTGGTTTTGACACCTTCTGATGAATATATGATGTTGTGGTTTTGACACTTTCTGATGTTCGACATACTGTTTGAGTATTGACAATTTCTGATGCTGGATATGCTGTTGAGGTTTTGATACTATTTGAAGAGGAGGTTGTTCTATTGTTGTCCTTGTTAACTGCGACAATACAGTCAAACTGCAACGGAAGTTTCTTTTCGATAAAGTAGAATGGGAAAATAAAAATTTTTGTTCTCCATGATCTCTGATTAGGATAATGGTACACCCTATCAATATTAAGTACACTGCCTTGTTTCATGGAAAACTTGAATTCCAATAAATGAAATTCAGAACCACCGTATGAGTTGTCTAAGGTATATTTCTAGATCTGACTATATTGATATGAAATAAAAAAAATTATCTTTTTTCTTAGAAGTTTTATAGGAGGTTCCGCCGTATAAGTTGAAGTTTTCAATGGTCCATGGAAAGTTAATTCTGTGTAGCACAGAGCAAACTCGAATGCCTTGTATGTTTATGCATAAAATCTTACAACAGACAGTCAGAGTGTCGCTCGGAAGAACCAAATATTTGTTGTCACCGAATATGTGAATTCTATTCTTGTTAAAATTGCCATGTTTTAGAGGAATCGTACCGCAAGATGACATAAGAGACATTTCGTATAGTTGGTGTACATCGCACGCGATGCATTGTACAGTCCAAATACGACTTTGAATTCTGTGACATGGACTTCTAGTTGGAAATCTCCAATACCCAAGTCGGTGGTCTTCATATTCCAAGCGGGGGATTTAAGTTCCTGGCAATCCGCACCCGAATTGATGTTGAAGTTTTCTATGGTCCAGGTAACGGTGAAACACTTTTGTTCCGACATTGGATGGATTGAAGAGGACTATTTACAGAGAAGAACGCAACGGAAATATTTAACAGCAAAGCTCTGTTATTTTAGCTTCGTTTTATCTGTAAATGTTTGCGTAAAAAGGCGTTAAATTTTTATGTCTATAACAGGAAGCTGGTGCACTTTGAAATCGCTCTGGTCTTACATTTGGTATAAACCTTTTTCATGCAAATTGTGAGGATTACTTGGATTACTTATTGGAAGGCTGTGTTCTGACTACGAAATCAAATGCCACAAATAACAAAACTTGGCGACCGCCAAGGGCGCCAAGCGATGCAATAGCATATGGCTGACTCTACCAAGTCGCCAAGTTTTGTGGCATTTGATGTCGTAGTTAGCACACAGCCTTAGGTTGTCTCGCTGCTCGTGATGTCATAGAATTAAATGTGATTGTAATCGAGACAGAGTCGTGGTGGGCGTTATCGTCAATGACGTATTCATCCAATATTTGCGACCATGTTGCCAAACCAGGAAAATTAGTAAATGATTGTATCTGAACTTTTTCCGATTAACTCTGATTATCCAATTGTGGTTAGGACCAATTACTTCGGATAATTGGAGTTCTACTGTATATGATGGTTGGTTACATGTTGGTACATGTATTTCCAGTTAATGCTTGATCAGAGACCGGCTTATAAACCTTTGTCAAGTAAGACAGACACAGACAGATTTTGTTTAACTGACACAAAGAGAGAAAGTACACTCAGAGCGACTGTGGGAATCGAACCCGCACCCGGTACAGTGGCAGTCTGTTAGCGTAATGGTCAGCGATCTTAACTACTAGGCCATCCAGGCCCTCATTGGCGTTCTAATGTATATGTTTCCTTTGTGTGTTTGCAGAAGGCGTGCTCCTTGGCGCCGCATTTTGGCGAGGTGGACCTTCGTCGCAGCTTCCGCACCCGAGTCTCCGCCAAGATGAGCAAGTACATGGAGTGCTGGGGCGCAGACAAGCCCTTCGCCAACATCTCGGAGACCACCCTCGCCAAGAACATACGACTCACGGTGAGTACCAAAGCGAAAATATTGGTGCTGCCGGAAGAAAAACCAATACAAAATCCGGTTTGCCAAGTGAAGCCATCGATCGATTTGTAGTAAGCCCAAACAAAAGCTTACTTCGAAGTTTTTTTGCTATTCTACAGTGTAGTTTGCATAGGCTTACTACACTGCTCAAAACAATTAGGGGAGCACTTTGCGTACTTTTTTTTTACCCTTTCAGTTCCAACTTCTTATTTTTTATTATAGAAATCTAAAATTTGTGAAATAAATTCATTATGCATCTAGAATGAAATGGTAAAAAACAGGGGAGCAAATCATAATTTTTTAACTAAAATTTAAGGGGGGAAATATTGGAATCGTAACTTTTGAATAAATTATAACAATATTTTTTCAAAATTTTATTTGTAAAAAAAAAGGTAAAATAAATTTTTAAACATCTTAGAATGCAAGCGTTAAGAATTTAGGGTCAATTTATTTCATAAAATTTTTTGGGAGTGAATTTTATTTTACCATATTTTTCATATTTTCATTTAATTAAAACCAACATTATTTAATTCTTCAAAAGACATGATTCTTCCATATAACGATAAATAAGTGCAAGCTCAACTTCATTAGGAAAAAAATCGCAAGATGATGATTCCAAATGGAATCATTGGGGCTGAAAGGGTTTAAACCATGAATTGGAACCTAATTCTTTTGAGCAGTGTATATATCGACTTGGCGATTTCTGACTCTCTGATAAACACTATAATTACAACGCATTTTCTTACCTGTGAAGGAAATTACTACCATCTTGTTTACGTTCAGATCTCGTTCTACAGCCAACAAACAGTCATTTTTTTTTATCTTCGCTTTTTTAAGAATAAAACGACGTGTTTTACATTGAACTAACGTTGAATGAGCAGGGGGCGTACTAGGGTTACTTGGCGACTTTCTGACGGCGTCACTTGTTTCCTCACCAAGCATCTCCATCTTCTTGTAAACTCCATGATGAATACCATATAGAAATAAGATTTCTTTTCCCAAATGGGCTACTTTATTTTAGGAGCGTTTGCAGACTCGGCAAATTCCCTAGAACTGAGAGCCATTTTTTGTGGCACCATATTGGCGGCTCTCGTCAGATTGCAATGAATCTGAGCCAAATAGCAAAATATATATATATATAATATATATATATATATATATATATATATATATATATATAATATATATATATATATATATATATATATATATATATATATATATATATATATATATATATATATATATATATATATATATATATATATATATATATATATATATATATATATATATATAATATATATATATATTATATATATATATATATATAATATATATATATATATATATAATAATAATATATATATTATATATGCCTTGCCGCTTTCGTAGTAAAACATATAATGAACAAACTAAAAATCACATTGTTCTACAGTTTAAAACATCATTCTAAACTGATTTATGACAAAAATAAATTTTGCTTCAAATATTATTTTTTAAATAAAGTTTCTCAAACCATTGTTGATGTGGCAACAGCTATTTAAAACCTAAATTAAATAACCTAAAATTACATTTTTATTGTTATTCAATGGGTTATTTGCCGACATACAGTCGACCATTGTCCATACGGAAGTGCAGACAGACGGACAAAGAGTATGAAAGATGTGCTCTGAGGTAATACCTTTGTAACAAAAAAGAATTTTTAAGATTTGACGTATAGAACCGATTTTTGCAGGGGGTACGAACGGACATCGTCAGCATGTCAATCCCTACATTTTCATTTTTTTAATTCGTCCGAATTAAAAAAAGAGAAAAGTAGGCTAGAAATGACTGCTTGTGTAGTTGTAGGCTGCAATACGAAATCAGAATTTCTATAAGGTGATAGTATTTCCTTTCACCGGTAAGAAAAATAAGTTGTAATTACAGTTTTTATCAAAGAATCAGAAGGTCACTAAAGCTATGCAGTTCATTGAGCTAGAAGGAAAACTGGAGTGAGGTGTGTGATTCACTGAACAGGGCAGCAAACGAGCCGGTCAAATAACGAAACGCGGAGGAATACACAGCACTGCAGCAGAAACGAACTGGGCAGAAAACCTAGAAACTTGCCTATTTCGCTATTGGGTTCGTCTTCGCTGGTTCTTAGTTAGTGATCCACATGGTTACTTCTTAAAAAAGTTGGAATTTAAAGTTAAAGAAAGTTAATTCTTTCGAACTAAAAATGTTAAAATACATTTAGGAGCCCAAGTCAATATGATAGAGGGGTCTCATACAAGCATTGCATACAAGTGTAAGGAAAATAGTCCTTTTCTGCCCGGTTCGCTCAAAAGGGTGTGAGTTGGTTTTCGGCTCGCTGACACGTCACTCCAGTTTCCCTTCTAGCTTAATGATGTAGTTAGCCTAAACAAATTCCACTTGAGAATCGTGCCAAATAACTTGCCAAAAGCGTTTGTTTAGGCTTACTATACAAAGCGATCGATGGCCTCACTTGGCAAACCGGTTTATGTATTAATTTTTGGTACGGAAGCTCACCTCCTCATTTTAACTCTATGAGACGAGTTTCCTGTCTTTTGCTAGTGAGGATAGTGAGGGGAATGCTTAAAGTCCCGCCAGAACAAGTCCTATGGAGAAAAGTTCTAAATTGCCTCAAATAAAGATACTCTCATTTTAAATTAGAGGGGAATTACGAGGACATAATTAACACTTTTTATTAAACGTTTCCATTTGAAAAGTATGTGTCTGCAATTAAAACAATATGCAATTGTTGTATTGTATTATTGTGAAACATGCGTATTGCAAAATCGCATGACCGGATTTAAAAGTATGCCAGTTAAAGAATAAAGTTCATTTGCCGTCCTATTAATTGGTCATATTTTTTTTCCAACGGGGCTGCTTTATTGGCGGCTTAACCTTTGAAGACCCTGCATATTACCCAGAACTGAGAGTCATTTTTCTGTGGCACCATCTAGGCGACTCTCGATACCAATTTTGACGCTCAGACTACAATGAATCTGAGCTCTTTGTGGATGTTAAAGTATGTCGAGATTTAATTTTGCCGAGGGAACCCAAGCCACATGAGCACTCTTTTACATTAAATTTTTATTGTTATTCAATGGGTTATTTGCCGACATATGACATACGTGATCAATGACAATCATATGACAATCGTGAACTAGATTCTCCCATCCAGAAAATCGGACAACTCAGCCGGGGCTAGAACTCTCAAACTTGTGCTTATGAGGCGAACACGTAATACTGACACCACTTAGCCGCTTACTACTTAATTGTTTAAAGGTTACTTATGGAAATTTGCAGCATCATCTACTGGCGGTCTTTCTGTAGTCTTCCTACAATGCTAATAGGCTGTTAGATAGTTTTAAGTAACGTTTCTTTCTGAGCCAAATATGGGTAGTGCCCGCATTAATTAAGTGGACTCCTATAGGTCACACTCGTACATTAGTGTGCTACCTACTGGGTTTAGTTTTCGGCCCAGTCGCAAACTCTCTTACTTAAGTCAAAAATCTATATTAAATTTAAAATGAAACAAGTAGGTTTGTAACAGATTCTGTCACTCAGCCAGCTTCCACACAACAGGAAAAAAAGTCGCTAAACACAATTTTAATTCTATTATTAACATTTACACGCTAAATTTGGCTAGTTTCATTGATTTTATTTCGAAAATTCAATAATTATTTCTTCAACAATTATTATCGTCTGCAAAAATTAATTTATATTTCAAAACATAAATATGTAATATTCCTCTCTTTTAAATAGAACCAAAACATTTCTCTCTCTCTCTCTCAGATCAACATACAAACAAAGAATCTCTTAGTTTCAAATGACGTCAAATATATTTCACCAATTGATGTCGCAAAAATAAATTTCTTTTAATTTATTATTTAAAGGAATTAAAGTTTCTTGAGTGATTGTTGGGAATGGCAATGGTGATTTAATTCTATTAAAAATGGCTTCTTATGCTTTTTCAACATAGATATCATAGTTAAAGTATTAGATTGGCAGTTCACGTGACCTCCAATGCTAACGACGGGACGCGCATGGGGGCCAAATAGGAGGGCAAAATGGCCAGTGTTGAATGCTGCCACTTTGAGGAGAAAAATACTACGAAAAAGTATCATTTAATTCTAAAATTACAAAAAAAATACTAGAAAAGGATTTAAAGTCACTAAAAAGATTCCAAAATGCAGCTAGTATTTTTACGATATTTTTTTTTTAAATTTTAGAATTAAATGGTATTTTTTCGTAGTATTTTTCTCCTTAAAGTATCAGCAACACCGGCTATTTTTCCCTCTTATTTGGCCGCCATGCGCGTCCCGTCGTTAGCATTGGAGGTCACGTTATCTGCCAATCTAATACTTTAACTATGATATCTATGTTTTTCAATGAGCATTAAATTTTGCAGTTTTTTGTAATAATAAAAGTACATTAAATTCTATTTTTTTTCTAAAATTTTCAGCGTCTTCTAATTTCGATGCGCTGAATTTTTTGACGTATCGCACGTGCCTGTAGTATTTGTAGTTTGGGCTATGGAAGTGGGTAACAGACGGACGGACAGACAGACGGACTGAACGATTATAATACCTTCCACTTTTTACGTTATAAACGTAGTGTGGAAGCTAAAATGGCTTCTTATGCTTTTTAAATGAGCATAACATTTTGCAGTTTTTTAAACAATTGAAGTACTTCGAATTCGAATTTTTTTCTGAGATTTTCAATGTCTTCTAATTTCGATGCGCTGAATTTCTTGACTATCACACTTGCCTGTAGCATTTGTTGTTTGGGCTATGAAAGTGTGTAATGTGTAACAGACGGACGGACTAAACGATTATAATACCTTCCACTTTTTACGTTATAAACGTAGTGTGGAAGCTAAAAAATAATTAAAGCAATAATTATGATGTGGAAGAGTGGAAGAAAGGTATGAATTTGATAATGAATTTCAATATTAAATTTCTAAAATAGGCAAATACTCATTTGTCGTTTTAGAAGATATATATTTCAATATTTAAATTTTGAAGTCATGTTTTAAGGAAAAATAAATTACTACAGGGTGAGGCAAATAAAAGCGGCCCCGGTCTAGAGATAGGAATACGTTGAAATGCTTGGCGAGAAAAACTCTTGAAGCCGCCTGAAAGCTTTCAAGTGGAAATAAAAGATTATTCAAGCGTGCAATGGTTTCACTTGACAAGCCTGTTTTTGCATTGATTGGATTGGATTAGCATCACATTAGAGCTACTCATGGACTATTGGCCAGTTCAGATCGTAGTGCGTCAGTGTGAGTTGCGACTGTGTGAGTGTAAGGATATCAATTCACAGGGGAAGATGAAACTCGCAGTACAGCAGAGAGTGTTCATTGTAGAAAATTATATTAAAACGAATTCATGAAAAAAATGTGACAAGTTGTTTGTTCAAGAATTTAAATGTGTAAAAGTGCCAAAAAAGAGTACTAGGCAACGATCAGTTACGAAATGGCGTCAGCCAGGATCTGCTGTCAACAAGTTCAAAAAAATTCTGAAACGGGTCTGAACACCAGATTCTGGGTTTTGCAATCAATTTAGAATGTTTTGCATTAACAAAAACAAAAAGGTCCTATTCTTTACGATAAATAACAACCGAAATAATCACTAGTGGGAACTTTTTTGATCAGCTCTACAAACCTTGTTTATATTTCATTTCAACTAGCTTTTCCAACCATTGCGTAGTTGCCGGCAAATAAGTCGACAAGCGTTTGTTTGGTCTTAATATTGAAGCGCTCAATCGCTTCATGTTAGCAAACCTGTTTTTGTATTGGTTTTTGACTTGGAAACATTTCGTATTCTTGTCTCCACGTTGGGGCCGGTTTTATTTGCTTCACCCTGTACGATACTCTTTCATGACACCTCCGTAATTTTCTTTTACATTTTCTCTTCCCAACTTGGTTATTCCCAGCAATTATTCTCGTAACAGTGGCAACACTCCTCACTTTTAACAGCCCTATTAACGGCGACCGCGCTATAATTGCGTTGTCGCCGTGAGCAATTAGGACCGTAGAGCTAAGCAGAAGATGGGAGATGCTGTCTGGCAAAAACCAATACTAAAACCGGTTTGCCAAGTGAAGCCATCGATCGCTTTGTAGTAAGCCCAAACAAAGGCTCTCTGAGAAGTATTTAGTGCTATTCTAAAGTGGAGTTTGTATAACTTTCTTCATCGGCTTGGTGATTTCGGACTCACTAATAAAAACAATAATAGGCCGGGATAGCCTGGTAGGTAAGGTCTTGGACTGGCATCCCTAAGGTTGCGAGTTCGAGTCCCGCTGCCTTCCGAAGACCCCCGTGTACGCTAATGGTGACTGGTGCACGTTAAATCCGTCGTGGTCGAAAAGTCCTCCCAGTTCCCATACCAAATCAATACCTCTGGGGGTGACAAGCCAATTCTGGGGATCCTCTAGTTTTCCTCTGTCTCTAAAAATTAGATGGATCCATTTATGTGTGTGTTGTGTCTGTCTTACTTGACGAAGGTTTATAAGCGGGTCTCTGACCAAGCACACAAACCTGAATATATATGTCTACCAACCAACAATAATTACTACGCATTTTTCTTACCTGTGAAAGAAATTACTTCTATCTTGTATAAATTCGGATCTCGTGCTACAGCTTACAACTGCGCAAGTAGTCATTTTTTTGTTTTTTTTTAATTAATGCTTGTTAAGGAATAAAATGGTTTGTTTCAGCATGAAATAACATTGAGTAAGCTGTTGTTTGTTTGGGCTTACAAGAGTTACTTGGCGGCTTCACTTTGCTTCTCGCCAAGCATCTCCATTTGCTTCTTAATTCAATGATTAGGATGCTTCCGACAACCGCTAATCGATTTGAAACGATTCCTGAATCGATATGAAATGGGTTTCGGTGCATCGTAAACTTCACAATGGAGCAGTCAAACAGATCGGGACGTGTTGAATGGGAAGCCATTTTATCATAGAGTAATGAAGAAGATGGAGATGCTTGGCGACAAACAAAGTGAAGCCATCATAAAGTCACCAAGCAACACTAGTAAGCCCAAACAAACCGCTCACTCAATGTTTATTCGTGCTGAAAAGCATCATTTTATTCCTCAAAAAGCATTAATTAAAAATAAAAAATACTATTTGCGCAGTTGTAGGATGTAACACGAGATCTGAATTTTTAAACGATGGTAGTATTTTTTTGGGTAAGAAAATGCTTTGGGGGGGGGGAAGTTATAGTTAATTTTGGAGAGTCAGAAATCGCCAAGTCAATATAGTAAGCCTTTACAAACTCCACTGTAGAATAGCGCCAAATAATTCGCCGAAAATGTTTGTTTGGGCTTACTACAAAGTGATCAATGGCTTCACTTGGCAAACCGGTTTTTGTATTGGTTTTTCCCCGACAGCATCTCTATCTTCTTCTTAACTCTATGGGTTTCATCAAATGTTTGATTTTTAAAATGACTAGGTTAAAAGGGGTTTTGACATTGACACCTTGACTAAAAACGGGTCCATCAGAGGAACGATTCAAGTACAACTCGACTTGGTTGGTAGACATATATATTCAGGTTTGTGTGCTTGGTCAGAGACCCGCTTATAAACCTTCGTCAAGTAAGACAGACACAACAGACAACACACACATAAGTGGATCCATCTAATTTTTAGAGACAGAGGCCAACTAGAGGATCCCCAGAATTAGCTTGTCACCCCCAGAGGTATTGATTTGGTATGGGAACTTGGAGGACTTTCGGACCCAACAGATTTAACGAGCACGTACTCCGCATATACTCGACAAACACAAACATCCATGCCTTACCGGGATTCGAACCCGAACCCAGAGGCTCCAAAGGCTAGCGCCCTAACCGTTGCGCCGCCGGGTCGGCTAACTCGCCTTTACTCGCTTTTGTTCTACTTTTTTTATTTCCTTAGTTTCTATTTGGTTTTAACAGATTTAAATTCGTAATTAAATCTATTTTAAGTTAACACATTTTATTTTAACACATATTTAAATTTATAATTAAATCTATTTTAAATTAACACATTTAGTTTGAACACATTTTTAGATGTTTTTCGTAGCATATGCCTGGGTTAGGAGAGGCATATGCCTGGGTATGGAAACTGGGAGGACCTTAACGTGCCACGTTTTTGTGACCACGTCTGACTTTAACGTGCACCAGTCACCATTAGTGAACATGGGGAGTCTTCTTAGAAGTAGAAATAGTTCATATCTACTTCATTTGGCTGGGCTCGAACTCGCAACCTAAGGGAAGCTAGTCCAACACTCTACCAACTAGGATATCCCGGCTAATTCAAGCCCATCACTCTTCCATTATCGTTTTAGCCCTAAAACACAAAAGAAAAAGGGTACAGACAGACGGACAAAAAGTGTCTCGATTTCATATCTTTCTAGCAAAAAAAAAATCGAACCGCTACAACTTTTATTATATCAGACCGTCTTATAAAAGACAGATGGAAGGAAAAGAGTAAGGACAAACGGACAAAAAGTGAACAAATTATCTCTCTGATGTCACACCTTTCCAACAAAAAGATTTTTTTTTAAATCGGACAGTTGAAACTGAATTTGGAAGACGGACAGAAAATTCAACTATATCAATAAATACTTTCCATTATTTTTAATTATTTCTGGTTAAAAAAGTAGACTGAAAATTCAATTATTACTGTATCCCTGCAATTAAAATCTCATAGTGTCAGCTCAGTGGTTGTGAGGTATTACATGCCCGCCTCATAAGTCGAAGATTGCGGGTTCAATCCCCGGTTCAGACATATTTTCAGGATGGGAAAATGGTCGGCACACTTTCAAATGATTATGTGGCATGTAAAAGATCCCTTGAAGACACATTTGGCTTGGGTTCTCTCGGTAATATGAAATCTCGGCAGACAACATCCAGAGAGAGCTCAGATTCATTACAATCTGAGCGTCAAAATTGGTAGCGAGAGCCGAATGGATGGTGCCATGAAAAAATGGCTCTCAGTTGTACTGCGAGCTTGCAAACGGCTTAAAAGCAGCCACGTTGGGAAAAATCTCATAAGTGACAGACAACGGATTCGTAAAAATTTGATTTGAAAAGCATTTCCATTATAATAATTTTAGAAATGTGTACACTCTTAAAACAAACGAGCGGTTTTAACTCAGTCTGAGTTAATTTCCACTCCTTTCCGGTGCCGAAAATGCACTTCCCCTATAGGAGTGGATTTCACTCTCTTGTTTTAAGAGTGTATAACTGTGTGGAAACTAACAAAATAATTTGTTACTACTTTTTCTTTTTTTGTAGAGTCTAGCTCTCATCGAGACCAACCTACTTCCTGGTACGGACTCTGGATTCAGCTGCAGGTAAGTTGAATTTTGAAGCATTATCACAATGACAGATTTCAATGCAATTGCATGTACTTGTTATGGCAAATATAATGTCATAAAACAAATTATTCTAAAAATTTATTTCGCGTTTATTATGACCAAAAAAGCATTTCTCATGTATTGGCAGATTTTATAATTTGGCAATTAACAAATTATTTTGTTAGTTTCCACACAGTTATACACTCTTAAAACAAGAGAGTGAAATCCACTCCTATAGGGGAAGTGCATTTTCGGCACCGGAAAGGAGTGGAAATTAACTCAGACTGAGTTAAAACCGCTCGTTTGTTTTAAGAGTGTACACATTTCTAAAATTATTATAATGGAAATGCTTTTCAAATCAAATTTTTACGAATCGATACAACAAAAGCAATAATTGATTTTTAGATTTATAATTGCATGTTAGTTTGTTGTGGTGCAAATATTTGTAAAAAAAACTTACTTTTACGTTTCGATGAGTTTGTGTGTGTTTTAATTTTTTTACCCAACAACTTTCATGCCTGAAAAATCTGTACTTTTATAATCACGGTCCACAGCATTGCGTGACAAGCTTACCATGTTCTATTTATAACATTTCCAACATCGAGGTACATCATCGAATTTCGATATTTTCAAATATAAATATTGAGCAGTAAATTGAGGATCTGAAAATAATGATGGAAACTCTGTACACGCGCGTGTAGTTTTTGTGAGAAATACCAATTTTCAAAGTTTTTCTTCGATTAGTTGCTGAGTATTGGCCGTGAAATTTTAGCAAACATGTCGTTGAAAAAGTTTCTCAAACAAATAAATTTTCTATACCTGAAAGTAACTTAATAATACATGGTAGATGGTTACTTATTTTAAATTATATAAGTTTTTAGGCAAAACTAGTATATATTGCCTTGTAAACAAACATTTTAAAGTTGTTTTTTTCAGTTGCACTCGACATTGATACAAATAAAATCCATTATTTTTATGGACATGATTTTGTTATTCTTAGAAAACATGTTAATAAGGGTTAGTTTTAATGTTGTTCATATAAAATTAAAACTTTACACATATCTGGCGAATGAATTATTGAAATGTGTTTTTTTTTTGTGTGTCAGAAATCTTATTGGTGGTAGAATTAAAAATAAAGTTTCAGTATTTTTAATTAATTACTAACTTTACTCTAAAAGTAAGCGTGTCTCACAATTATCTACACAAGTGGAGTTGGGAGAATTTGAATCTTTTTTTAAGGATTTGACGACCATTTTGTTTATAGTTATTGTTACTGAGGTGGTCAGCCTCAAAAGCTTTTGATAGGTAGCCGCTTAGCCAGTCTCACACTGACAGTACCATTCTTCTGAGTGGACTCTTTCATTATTTGCCAACGGACGAGAATATTGCTCAGACAATAAAATTTAAGAATATTGTTCACAAACAGAAAATTCAATAATATTGTTCACAAACAGAAAAATTCAATAATATTGTTCACAAACAAAAAAAATTCAATAATATTGTTCACAAACACAAAAATTCAATAATATTGTTCACAAGCGGAAAATTCAATAATATTGTTCACAAACAGAAAAATTCAATAATATTGTTCACAAACAAAAAAATTCAATAATATTGTTCACAAACACAAAATTTCAATAATATTGTTCAAAACAATTCAAGAATATTGTTCACAAATACAAAATTTCCATGAGATTGTTCAAAACAATTCCAGAATATTATTCAAAGCAATTCAACAATATTGTTTAAAACAATTCAAGAATATCGTTCAAAACAATTCAAGAATAGTGTGTTCATAACAATTCAAGAATATTGTTCACAAGCACAAAACTTCAATAACAGTGTTCATAACAATTCAAGAATATTTTTCAAAACAATTCAAGAATATTGTTCAAAACAATTCCAGAATATTGTTTTAAACAATTCACAAATATTGATCACAAAAATTCCAGAATATTGTTAAAAACAATTCCAGAATATTGTTCACAAACACAAAAATTTTATAATATTTTTCACAAACAATAAATTCAAGAATATTGTTCATAAACACAGAAATTTTAAAATATTTTTCACAAACAATAAATTCAAGAATATAGTTCACAAGCAATAAAATTCAAGAATATTGGTCAAAACAATTAAAAAATGTTGTGCACAAACACAAAAATTCAATAACATTGTTCACAAACACAAAAATTCAAGAATATTGTTTACAAACAATAAAATTCAAGAATATTGTTCACAAACAAATGCAAAAATATTGTTCACAAAAACATTTAAATTCAAGAATATTGTTCACAAACACAAAAATTCTATAATATTGTTCAAAACAATTCAATAATATTGTTCAAAATAATTCAATAATATAGTTCAAAATAATTCAATAATATTGTTCAAACAATACATTTTTTTACCTGTGTCCTTTGCAGCCAGTGCGAGCAGCGTGACGACCTGGACCCAGTGCTGCTCCGGTTCCGAGACCCCGCCCTGGAGAGCGCCTTCCGCAACAGGCCCGACCCCCAGTTCGCCCACGCCATGGCCTGCCTCACCATCCTCTTCCTCAGCAACGCAGCCCTGCAGCTGCTCGTATTCGCCAAGTGAGTGTGATGCCCTATTATAATTCGGGGGGGGGGGGGGGGTTACCATGGTTTATGTATCACCCAAGTAACTGCGTTCCGATTGTCCGCTTTGAATTATTTTTTTCCGACCGCTGCAGACTAAGATTGAACAAGGCACAGAACAACTAATTAGAACACCTGTTTGCCCAATCCATGGTGTGCCTCACCATCCTTTTCCTGAGCAACGCCTCCTAGCAGCTGCTCGTCTTCGCCAAGTGAGTACAACTTTTGTGATGACCTATGTAGGCGGGTTATGGGTAACCTGCATTGTGCTGTGGTAGAAATTGTTCCGACGCGGAAACTGTTGCAGACTAACATTAAATAAGGTACAGAACGATATTTATTAACAGAAGTAGGGGTTTATAAATGATAGCAGACAAGATATACAGTTCGTCAATGAAACTAAACGGTTCATCCCGGCCCGACCCCCAGTTCGCCCACGCGAACGGGTGGTATGTACTTATTTGTAGAATGTACACTCCAAGTACTCAGTAGGGTGTACTCTGCGTTAACCAATAACTTTGATATCTGGGTAGTGGCTCAACTTCCTCAGCAACGTAGTCCTTTAGCTGCTCGTCTTCGCCCCAAGTGAGTACAACTTTCCTTATGCCCTATTTATGAACGGGTTAAGGGTACCTAGCATTGTGCTGTGGTAGAAATTGTTCCGACGCGGTAACTGTTGCAGACTAAGATTGAATAAGGCACAGAACAACTGATTAGAACAAAACAAACAACGATGTTTATTAACAAAAGTAGTCGTTTATAAATGTTAGCAAACAAAAGACGCACAAACTCAAAAATACAGACATAAATTACGTAGAATTATACAGTTCGTAAATGAAACTAAATGGTTCATTCCGGACCGCAGGGGTGCCTACAAGGGGGGTCAACGACGCAGACTGCGTCGTTGAAATTTTAGGGGGGGGGGTTGAATTTGTTATAAAAATTAGTAATAAACTGCCAATTTTGATAAAAAAAACTCAGCTAACTCTTATTCTTACTAATTATCTGCCCCCTCGACGCAACACCGGGGGGGGGGGCTCAGAACTTGTTCTCTGGCTAATTTATATTTGGTTTAAAATAAAACACAAAAAGTAGCAAGAAAATCCAAAATGGCTCCAATTTTTGTAGATTTTTTTGCCTTCAAAGAATATGAATGGGTAACCATAATTCAAAGCAACACCAGGAATGAAAGGAGTTATAAATTATGTTCGATGGTGTCTACCAGACGAAGATTTCTGACAATTATTTCCAATAAACAATCCGATAACTGTAACAAAGTTTAAACACTCAAATAAATCTCACGCAGTTTATAAAACATTTCGGTGAATTGATGACGTTCGCATAGTTTGCCAATGGTATCAATGAGATATTCCCGCCACATTTTGCAGCTGGCCCTTAAATCTTTCGAACTTTGTTTAACATTTTTACGAATTAATGACCTTCGGATAATATTTCTGACTTTTTCCCGCCAAATTAGACTCGAAGCCAAAATAACTAAATGATTGCTTTAGAATCAGTAAGAAAATACTTGTCGTCTTGTGTAAAATGTGTGGGTCTGGGTGATTGAATATAAATAAATAGTTCAATTCCGAGTTTCACGGTAAGAATTTTGTTATATTTAACTTTATTTTTTTTTTATTTTAGTTTTTTTTAAAGTGAAACTATCTCTGTAAACATAATAAAATAATTCTGATTTGTTTGATAATGTCAAATGTGTTGTATTAGATAAAAAGCTATACCAAGATAAACTTTATTTTATGCATTAAGAATTGAGGGAATGATTCGGAAGCCGTTTTTTGATTGGATCACGTGTCCGGCTTGTTTTATTGATTTAAAAAATAATATAATTACATAAATTTTGAGCGGAATTTTTACCAATTATTTAGATTCCGGTAGCTTTTGCTGTAAAGAAAACCTATTTAAAGGAAAATTAAAAATAGCTTGTAATTCCGTATTATAAAAGATATTCCAAAAGGTGCTTCCCTTTTTCGATTAGGGGCAACTCTGCTTTGACCTATCAGTAGAAAATATATTTAAGAAGAAAGTCAGTACTAGGGTTTTATTTCTTGGGACAAAGTTAAGTTACCCCATTCGACGGTACTTGAAATATCATTTTACTATAAGGTTTTCTATATACACCGTAAAGATGTAGTTAGAGGCTACTTTGGTTATCATTAGCCCATATAAATAAAAAAATCCTAACCGGGTTTTTTTTGGGGGGGGGGGGGGGGTAATAGTTTTATAGGGGGGGGGGGTGCGTCGTTAGCTTTGGGGGGGATCGGCACCTCTGCCGGACCGAACCCCAGTTTGCCCACTTCATGGCTTGCCATCCTCTTCCTGAGCAACGCAGCCCTGCAACTTCTCGTCTTCGCCAAGTGGGTACAACTTTTGTGATACATACCCGAGAATGACGAGAGTACGAGTGTTGCAGATAAATTGAAACTAGACACATCTAAGTTCAAGCGTTTCAAAATAATATACTAAAATTACAATAAAAAATCAAAATTTACTTTATAAATTGTAACAATAGAGATTAACCATATGATTAGTCGTGATGTTTATTGCTAATTGAGGTTTTGCCATTGACTACTATTTTCTATCACTAAATTGACCATTAATAGTATTTTTTGTTTATGTCTTTTTATACAGTTCCTTACCACTAATTGGTACACTTACTTCAACTTTCGTCGTCATAGCTACACTTACTGTTGCAGTATGGATTCAACGGGCCCAGGTATGTTTTAAGTTCTATACTTCCTGTAGTATAATTTGTCTAGAGGCATATCTTAGTCGACATTTTGTTGATGTAAGATTAGATAATTGTATCATGCATTACCCCGTGATCTCTCAGAGGACAATTTGAGTAGGTACTCTTCATGAGCATTTATTATCAACATAACTGCCGCCAAACTTAACTATATAATATGAAGTATGAAAAAAAATTGAATTCATAAACAAAAGTTGACGATGAAATTGTGTTCAAACTCAGAATTAATCAATTCACAAAAAATATTTATTTTGGGGGGGGGGGCGGTATTAAGCATGCTTTCCGAGCAAATTACTTCGGCTATTTTTTTTTTGGTAAACACTGAAATATAGAAAATACACACTAATATTTTATAGTGGTATATGTTAGTGGGCCTCCAAATTTACTTGTGTCCAGGGCCCTAAAAGAGTAAGTCGGTCCCTGACCTTAAGTGCATCATCTTTGAAAGTGGCCGCAAAATTTTCCCAGATTGTACAAGTGTCTTTTGATGCCAGCTTCCCTCCGAACATATCCTTAATTGCTTGATGCCTCCCTCTTGCGGATGTCCATAATAGCCCATTCTTGGTGATTGACTTTGTAAGAGTTCATGGTCTCATAGATTTGATTTAGGCTGCCGCTAGACCCTGAAGAATTGGACACATCAACAACAGCCTAAGAACCAGTGTTTGCCGGTGTAAGTGAAGCCGAAAACCAGTGTTTCAGTGTAACCGTTTCTGGTTTTCCAGCCCTTATCCATCCATTTTCCATCCCTAAGCCTGTATCGTTTTAAGGAAATTTTTCCAACAGGGAGAACAATATCGGTTGGCAAATATCCCTTTTAACCACTATAACTGTACTACCAACAATATGATTCACGTTCCATCTAGTGTAGGCAAATTTTTATTAATAACATGAGGTTTAACATCACTTTAGATTTTAACATAAGTTGAATCCGTTGTAGTCATGATTTCATATGTTTTTATAACAACGTGCAAAAAAGTTCACTTTTTTTTATATCATATTCATTCATAAATCGTTGCGAAAATGACACTTTACGTGCTTACGTCACAGACGGTGCCGAAAGTACTACTTTCGGCACTAGTGCGGTAAACTAAATAAGAGTTTCTGATTGGTAGAAAAACAAAATGTCATGAATATCTCTATGGAAACTAAATGATGTCATGAAACTCACTTATTTATATTGGTTCATTACTTTTACATTTTCTAATATCTCCATGGAAACTACAAGTACTACAAAAATTATTAAAGGAAATTAAATAAGACAAAAGTAAGAACACAAATTTCACGCCAAACAAATATCGCCATGGAAACTAAATGATGTCATGAAAATCCCTCATTGGTAGAAATACTTTTTTGCACGTTATTATAAAAAAAATACTGTAAGCAAGCACGTGCCAAATAATACTTTATTAAGCTCTTGTCATTATTTCACTCGACCTACGGTCTCGTGAAATAAAAGCCACTCGCTTAATAAAGTATTATTTTCGGCACTAGTTGCTTAAATAACTATTAAGTGTCTTGTATGGTAACAGATCTCTATACAATTCCAATGGGGAAACTTTTGACCCTGTTTAAAGTAAACGACATGTACTCATGAAAACTTATCAAAAAAATACAGAAGAAAGTTATTTTGCCATTAAAATAATTAATAAGTATAATTTAAAAGATATTAATTAGTTAAAATTAAAACAAATTTTTTTGTTTATATATTTACATACCGGTTAGTGCTGCCATCTGAAGTTTGTAAATAATTACTAAAATTTTGTTTTAATTATAACTAATTAATATCTTTAAAATTATACTTATTAGTTATTTTAATGGCGAAATAACTTCCTTCTGTATTTTTTGGTAAGTTTTCGTGAGTACATGTCGTATACTTTATTTAAAAACAGGGTCAAAAGTTTTTCTATTGGAATTTCATAGAGATCTGTTACCATACAAGACCCTTAATTATCGACACTATATATCATGTATAAATAGTTTTTGTAGCTTAGTGTTCTTCCGGGCGTTAATTTCAGCGCAGAGGCAGAAACAGCCACCTATCGCAGTCGTCGATGGGATCATGCTCGACAGATGTCGCCACCAGTCACGTCATGAGGGTGGTCCTCTTCCTCATATCCAATGCCTTCATCTTTGCCTCCACCTTTATTAACATGGTGAGTAGCGTTACTTGACCGTGGTTTTAAATTAAAAAATTGCGTGATTTACGTTGCAGCATTTCCAAAAGCTAGACCGTCACTAAACCGACAATGGCGATTTCATTTTCAACAATGTCACTGTTAAAAAAAACTGCGATTGGTTTCACTATATAATACTGTTTACTAGTTTGCTGCAACGCCTGAGTGGTGAAATATTTCACCATATTTTTGGTGTTCGGTTGAACTATTTTTCGAGTTTACCAACAAAAACTTGAAAAATGAAATTCAACCTAATACCAAAAATATTATGAAACATTTCACCACTCAGCCGTTGGAGTAACTAGGAACCAGATTTTTGGTGAAACCAAGCGCTAAATTTTTCAAATAATTATTCATCTTCACATAAATATGCGGAAATTTTTTTTTATTTGATAATTTCAGCTTTTCACTGATGTGTGCAGGGCTGACAAACACCGCGATTGCTGAACCAATGTCACTTGAGAACAGAGCAACAATCGGAATACCGATCAAAGGATGTGTAGAAATGAAAGCTGTAAAAAATTAATTGAATTAAATAAGCCAATTGAGACAAATTTAGATTTTTCAAATTACTATGCCGACAAGGCTTCACACTAAAGGACTCTATATATGGAGGGCTCAGAATACAAGTGAACCAAGTCCATAAATGCTTCTTTGTGCTACAGACGTTTAAAGTTGAAGCCGCTCAAAATTTCAGGGCATTTATTTGATGCTATGAAACTCGCGAACTTATTGACGGAAGGCCATTTTGAGAATGGACAATTCGAACGGGGCAAGGCGTAGTTTGTTTTGGGGAAAGTAGACAATGTTTGACTTAAGCTATAAAACATTACTGTAGGCGTGACCGTTATAGTTTAGACGAATTAGCTGACTGATGGTTTGTTTGTGGGAAAGTAGACAGTGGTTGACTTATCTGACTTGTATATGAAATCACCGTAGGCGTGACCGTTCTAGTTTAGACGAATTAGCTGACTGGTGGTTTGTTTGTGGGAAAGTAGACAGTGATTGACTTGTCTGTGAAATCACCGTAGGCGTGACCGTTCTAGTTTAGACGAATTAGCTGACTGGTGGTTTGTTTGTGGGAAAGTAGACAGTGATTGACTTATCTGACTTGTCTGTGAAATCACCGTAGGCGTGACCGTTCTAGTTTAGACGAATTAGCTGACTGAGGGTTTGTTTGTGGGAAAGTAGACAGTGATTGACTTATCTGACTTGGCTGTGAAATCACCGTAGGCGTGACCGTTCTAGTTTAGACGAATTAGCTGACTGGTGGTTTGTTTGTGGGAAAGTAGACAGTGATTGACTTGTCTATGAAATCACCGTAGGCGTGACCGTTCTAGTTTAGACGAATTAGCTGACTGGTGGTTTGTTTGTGGGAAAGTAGACAGTGATTGACTTATCTGACTTGTCTGTGAAATCACCGTAGGCGTGACCGTTCTAGTTTAGACGAATTAGCTGACTGATGGTTTGTTTGTGGGAAAGTAGACAGTGATTGACTTATCTGACTTGGCTGTGAAATCACCGTAGGCGTGACCGTTCTAGTTTAGACGAATTAGCTGACTGATGGTTTGTTTGTGGGAAAGTAGACAGTGATTGACTTATCTGACTTGGCTGTGAAATCACCGTAGGCGTGACCGTTCTAGTTTAGACGAATTAGCTGACTGATGGTTTGTTTGTGGGAAAGTAGACAGTGATTGACTTATCTGACTTGGCTGTGAAATCACCGTAGGCGTGACCGTTCTAGTTTAGACGAATTAGCTGACTGATGGTTTGTTTGTGGGAAAGTAGACAGTGATTGACTTATCTGACTTGGCTGTGAAATCACCGTAGGCGTGACCGTTCTAGTTTAGACGAATTAGCTGACTGATGGTTTGTTTGTGGGAAGGAAACAGTGATTGACTTATCTGACTTGGCTGTGAAATCACCGTAGGCGTGACCGTTCTAGTTTAGACGAATTAACTGACTGATGGTTTGTTTGTGGGAAAGTAGACAGTGATTGACTTATCTGACTTGGCTGTGAAATCACCGTAGGCGTGACCGTTCTAGTTTAGACGAATTAGCTGACTGATGGTTTGTTTGTGGGAAAGTAGACAGTGATTGACTTATCTGACTTGGCTGTGAAATCACCGTAGGCGTGACCGTTCTAGTTTAGACGAATTAGCTGACTGGTGGTTTGTTTGTGGGAAAGTAGACAGTGATTGACTTATCTTACTTGTCTGTGAAATCACCGTAGGCGTGACCGTTCTAGTTTAGACGAATTAGCTGTCCGGTGGTTTGTTTGTGGGGTTTGAGACAACGGTTTGACGTAACTGATACGTCACTGTAGGCGTGGCCATTCCAGTTGTCCATTACTGTATCACGATGACACTCAAATTTGATATTAAATCATTTTAGGTGATCTGTGTTCCACAAGACACTGACTTCCGAGTGACACTCAACGAAACTCTAAACCTCTTCGCGAGGCAAGACGGCGATCCCCCGCCACATTGCTACTACGGTCAGGTGAGTTGGTATACCCTCTTAAGATCTCAGCGAAATCCTACACGTATATTCTTCAACTAAACATACTTTTCATACAAATATATACTAAACAAGTAGGTTTGTAACAGAATCTGTCACTTAACTCGCTTCCACATATTTGTGTTTAACAGGAAAAAACGCGCCAAACACAACATTAATTCTATATTTAACATTTACAAGCTAAATTTGGCTAGTTTCATTTATTTTATTTCGAAAATTCAATAATTATTACTTATCGTTTGCAAAAATTAATTTGTATTTTAAAGAATAAATATGTCATATTCCTCGCTTTTAAATAGAATGAAAACATTTCATATCACCATACAACGATTCCGTAGTGAATATATTTGACGTCATTTCAAACTGATCGATGTTGCAAAAATAAATTTATTTAATTTATTGTCTAAAAGAATTAAAGTTTCTCGAGCGATTGTTGCGAATGGCAAATGTGATTTAATTCTAATAAAAACAGGGCCTTTAGCTATTTGTAATTCAAACTTTTAAACGCCAAAATTAACTATTTTCATTAATCTACTTTCTCAGATTTAATAATTAGACTTTATCGTTTGCTAAATTTGTTTGAAGTTCGAAGAATAATGATGTAATCTTTTTTAATAAATATTTTTGTCGCCACAATTTCCCATTTACATTTCTTTCGAAAATTCACTTATTTATAATTTGTTAAATTAATTTACAGTTCAAAAAATTTATAATTTGTACAATTGATGCTTTAAAAATAAAAGCGAAACTTAGCATATTTTTTTTTATGTTAAGTTAGAATTCTCTATGCATCTTTCTACATACATATATATAGAACCATTAAAAGAACTCTATTGTGATAATACAACAATCCAAACCGAATTATATCACATAAATAAATATTTTTTCAAAAGTGTATTTTTATTTTAACAAAAGTTTCTCGTACGTTTAACGAAATGGCAACAGTGAAAATATTGAATAAAAATGGAATTTGCATGTTATTTCAATGTAGATTAAATTTTTAGTTATTTAAATTTTAAATAAGCTTCTAGTTTAAATTTTTTAATGAAATTTGGCATGTAGCCTAATCTGATTTTTTGCTTCAAAATGACGTATCCCACTTGTCTGTGGGACTTGTGGATGACAACAGTGAAAATATGAATAAAAATAGAATTTGCATGTTATTTCAATGTAGATAAAAAAATTTAGTTATTTAAATTTTAAATAAACTTCTAATTTAAATTTTTTAATGAAATTTGGAATGTAGCCTAATCTGATTTTTTGCTTTAAAATGACGTATCCCACTTGTCTGTGGGACTTGTGGTTCTTTCTGTGAAAAAGGGTGACAGACAGACGGACTGAACGATTATAAAACCTTCCACTTTTTACGTTATAAACGTAGTGTGGAAGCTAAAAGTATGTTTTTCAAAGTAATTTTTTTAAAAAAATTATGTTTAATATAGTTACTGAGAGACACACCTTAAGCTCTAAAAATACACATTTTTTGTGTATAAATGCAAAAAAAAGCCGTATAACTTATTTGTAGTTAACAGTTCATTTTAGCACTCTTTTTAATGCAAAATGCCTTTAAAATCAACTACTAAAAGAACTTTTTGAAAAATTTAAAGAAAGGACAAGTTTAAAGTTATTTTTTTAAGAACTCTAATATCGTATTGACCATCAATTATTTTCATTTTTTATAGAAATAAATGACAGATACCTGTAATCAAAAGCTGAAAACTGATTTTCGGATTTTCTTCTATCGGACCAGGTCAATTTCGAAACTAATTAACATGTTAATTGTTTGTGGAGAGTTTTTAAAAAATGTCCCCGAATGGGGACCCCAGGTCGCGAAAGGATACGTCATCGAGGCGTCCTAGATTACCGGATACGGCCAACGCCTTCTTTAGAGAAGGCCTCTGCACTCAAACAAGCGGATAGTTTTTACTAGTTGGTCAAGTCTATGTAGCAAGCCTATACAAACTCCACCGTAGAATAGCACCAAATAGTTCGCCGAGAGCGTTTGTTTGGGCTTACTACAGAGCGATCGATGGCTTCACTTGGCAACCCGAATTTTGTATTGCTTTTTGCCCGGCAGCATCTCCATTTTCTTCTTATCCCTATGGTATCTACCTATTAAAAGCTTTAATATTGACGACTTTAGTATCGTTTACTTTAATAACGAAACGGCGCCCTGACCCCTAAAAAATAATTCTAACTCGATTGACTCCAATTGTAACGGGTGGTTATAACATAACGCTCACTATTCGGAGAGGTCTGTAGCTTGAACGAATAATCCGAATGCAACAAACATCGAGACACTTACTAATCAAGAAGGGGGAAAAGGAATGGAATCATAAAAATAAACTCGTCTCTTGACCAGGGTTCGAAATTACGAGGCGAAATTGGACGTGTTGACCGTAATTGGCCATAATTGGCTACGCCTCGTAATTTAGAACTCTGGTCAAGATACTAGTTTATTTTTTATGATTCCATTCTTTTTCCCCCTTCTTAATTAGTAAGTGCCTCAATGCTTGTTGCATTCGGATTATTAATTCAAGCTACAGACCACTCCGAATAGTGAGCGTTATTTTATAACCACCCTGTATATATATGAGACCTGATCTTCTCTTTGACGTGGTCTATGGTAACGCGATTATTGTACTACCATTAATCTATGGTACTATTACACTATATATGTACTATTATGGCTATTATTATACTACCATTAATCTATGGTACTATTATATTATATATGTACTATGGTATTATTATACTATATATGTACTATAGTACTTTTATACTATTATTAATCTATAGTACTATTATACCATCTATGTACTATGACACTATTATATGATAGTATTATGGCTACTATTATGACTACTATTATCAATCTACGGTACTATTATATGGTACTATTACGGCTACTGTTATAATATTATTAATCTATGGTACTATTATACTTTAAATGTACTATGGCACTATTATATGGTAGTATTTTATGGCTACTATTATACTATTATTAATCCATGGTACTATTATGGCTACTATTATACTACTTCATCCTATGGTACTATTATCTATAATAATAAAAGAAAGAGTCTGTCTGTCTGTTTGTGTTAGGATCTTAAAAGACCTACTTATACTGCCCTCACAAATTCGAAATTTTTAAGATTCCCTTTAATACCAACGTGTGCACCTGAGGCTTAGTTTTTTCATATTTGTTCCATTTTTAGAGAAAATTCGAATTTTCTGAAAAAAATACACCACTTTCGCTCAAATCCGATCATTTTTTCTCTTCCTGATGCCATCGGCTGAAAAAATTAAATAAAACTTTTAACGAAAACATTTAAAATTCAAAATGTTTATTTTATTCTTTTGCCATTACTTTCAGAAACTAAATTCATTATTTGAAAAATAATTGTCATGTTTCAAGTGACGTAATTCCGCCAGTCTTCATTCCTGGATTTTATTGTGGGTTTATTTGATGACTTTTTCATTGATTTTTCTGTTGACTGCATGTATGCATATTTAAGCAATAAATGTATAGTTAAGCTATTACTGAACTATGATGGTTAATAAAGGCCATCGCACAAGAGCTATTAGTGTTTTATGTCTTTATTTTTTCTCCAAAGACGTTGCCAAACTCGCCAAATTATTAACTAAAATTCGTTAAATAGGCGATTTCTTTTATAAATAATTTATAAGCTGGTCGGTTGTTCGAAGGTCATTGTGTTAGAGCTGTATAATGGGTGTGGGTAGCTATATCTATTTTCTCGCCAAATTATTTCCCAAAACGCGCCAAATGAGCTAAAAGGTTTTATGTATTTATGAGGGAATTGTGATGACATTTATGAGTGCATTTTATAGCGTATTTTTCATTTTGGAATTTTAAGGCAATGAAACGGGATTTTATAATTTATAACAAGTGGAAACAATAATAAGTTTATGATCCTATAACAGGGTATATGGTACACATATTTGGAATCTATTTGATATTTTTTTATTCCGTGTGAAGAACGGGTATAAATGTGCTAGTACTATTATAAATCTAAGGTACTATTATACTATATATGCACTATGTACTATTATACTGTTATTAATATTAGGTACTTTTAGACTATTATTAATCTAGGGTACTATTATACTACATATGCACTATGGTACTATTATATTATAATATTACCGCTATTATTATACAACCATTAATCTATGGTACTATTATACTATATATGTACTATGGTACTATTGTATAGTACTATTTTATGGGTACTATTATACTATTATTAACCTATGGTACTATTATACTACATATATGTATTATGGTACTGTTATATGGCACTATTATGGCTACTATTGTACTATATTATTAATGTATGGTACTATTTTATGGCTACTATTATGCTACCACTAATCTATGGTAGTGACAGTGTGTGTGTGTTGCAGGCGCAGGTGTTCCCTGCCGTTCTGACCCTGACGTGCGTGTCGGTGTTCCTGCGTCTGTCGTACGCGCTCAAGTTCGCCGTCATGCTGACCGACGTTGTCGGGTTCGGGCTGGCCGTCACGCTCGTCCGGCCCGACCTGTTCGCGGCTACGCTGGAGGACGGGGACGGGTGAGAAATCAATGTGCACTTTTTTTTTAGGGTGACCGGGTCTCTAAACCAAAGTACCTTCGAATTATTCCAAAAGAAAAATAATAAGTCAAATTACTCCGGCTGTATTGATTATTTTTTTACAAAATATGTTTCGTAATATGATAAATGTAGCTGACTTACGGGGTTCTATAATCCCACTTTTTAAATTGGGTTAAATATTTTTTTTTTTAATTTTCAATAAATAACAAATCAATAATGCACAAAGTATTCGAACCAACCTCAAAAATGTGGGATTATAGAGACCTGTAAGTCAACTACATCTATCATACAAAAAAAATCCGTTTCTAGAGATATTTACTGCAGCCGGAATGCATTTATAACCACGGACAAGTGACGAGGCCGACGCCTCAACTGACACCCAACGCAACCTAACAGCGACATCGTACGCTGTGTCAGCATTTGCCACTATGATCAAACTTATTAACTTTGCTAAAGAACTTGAACTCCTAAAAACGGTTGGCGAAATTTAATTATTAATTTTGTTAGAATGTGCTGAGATCTTTGATTTGGAAATCAGGGCAAGATCGCTGGCAGTCCATGCGTTAATGCTAAAAATTGAAAATCTGCCTCCATGTCTGTCTCCATTTCAGGTATTTAAGAACTATATACAAAGTCAAAAAATTTAGACACACAGCACAACAAAATCATTGTTCAATCTTTTAAATTTCATCAAAACCCGTGCACCAATCCATTACAAAGGAAAACGACAATTTTTGAAAAAATAACAACTGATACATTAATCGCAAATTTTCATAGATAACATACGCGATATTAAGTAACAACGACTGCTTGGTTGATTGTCCTGAGTCCTAAAAATATCAGGATTAAAGATAAGAACTGTTTGTGAAATTTAACGTTAGATTATGAATCGTTTATTTGATAAACCAGTCGGAAACAAGTGACGAAAATACAAATACAAAAATACGACAAAAATTGTCGACCAACAACAGGCCAGAGGCTCAGCAAGGTTGGTCCAAAATAAATCTAATACTTTACCAGTTTCCAATGGCTATCAAGATTTTTCTTAAAATTTTCTACTCTCTTCGAATGCACAACATAATCTGGTAAAGCATTCCACTCATTGATCCACTCATTGTTTCTTTTTATTTGTTTTCTTCTGAAATGTACTTCTGACAAGATAGTGTCTTATTTGAAAACAAATATTGACGCTATGACAATAACTATATTTTCCAAGGCTTTATGTTTTAACAACTACTCTGTAAATATGCAAAAACGAATAATCCAAGAAATAAGAAAAACGCATCTTTTTGATTAAATAACTTTGACGTAATTTGTTTGTTTTATTGGCACCTTTTAAATGTCTGCGTCTATTAAATGCACCCATCAGACTATATTTTCTTTTTATAAGACGTGATAAATTGGATATCGTTATTTAATCAATGAATCCATGATTTGAAACCAAAAAGACGTTTTATCTATGTGTTTAGGGCATAATGAAGATTTTTAGAGTGGCATATGACGTAAATTTTATTTTTTTTAATTTCTAGATTTTTTCCTTTTTGTTCTATATGTGACAAAAAAAACTACATCCTTCACTTATTTTTAAAAACAATTTATAAAGATAAATGAACTATAAAAAAAATCTTCAAAGAGAAAGCATACATGATAACTTAAAAATACTTTTAAATGGTCGTGAAAATTAAATTTATTCTTTATTGTAAGAACGGTCCTGGAAATGTTTTAAGTAAAAATGACGTGTGACGTCTTTATTTAGTTGTCCAAATAAGTCTTGAAAATCAACAACACAATAATTTTACATTACAGAATTAATAAAACCTTATCATTAGAACTTTACTTTGTAATCTAGATTAAATTTTGACATGTTCTTCAGTCGACGTTTATAATACAGTCCCTGGACACATTATTACACGCATTGCAAGATTTCATGTAAAATATTATTAATATTAATTAAAATAATAAGTCAAATTACTCCGGCTGCATTGATTATTTTTTTACAAAATATATATTTCGTAATATGATAAATGTAGCTGACTTACGGGGTTTTATTAATCCCACTTTTTAAATTGGGTCAAATATATATATTTTTAATTTTCAATAAATAACAAATCAAAAATGCACAAAATATTCTAACCATAACCTCAAAAAGTGGGATTATAGAGACCTGTAAGTCAACTACATCTATCATACAAAAGAACCCGTTTGTAGAGATATTTAATGCAGCTGGAATGCATTTAAAACCACGGACAAGTGACGAGGCCGACGCCTCAACTGACACCCAACGCAACCTAACAGTGACATCGTACGCGGGGTCAGCATTTGCCACTATGATCATCAAACTTTTTAACTTTGCTAAAGAACTTGAACTCCTAAGAACGGTTGGCGAAATTTAATTATTAATTTTGTTAGAATGTGCTGAGATCTTTGATTTGGAAATCAGGGCAAGATATCTCCTCGCTGGCAGTCAATGCGTTAATGCTCAAAATTGAAAATCTGCCTCCATGTCTGTCTCCATTTCAGGTATTTAAGAACTATACAAAGTCACAAAAATTTAGACACACAGCACAACAAAATCATTGTTCAATCTTTTAAATTTCATCAAAACCCGTGCACCAATTCATCACAAAGGAAAACGAAAATTTTTGACAAAACAACATCTGATACATTAATCGCACATTTTCATAGATAACATACGCGATATTAAGTAACAACGACTGCTTGGTTGATTGTCCTGAGTCCTAAAAATATCAGGATTAAAGATAAGAACTGTTTGTGAAATTTAACGTTAGATTATGAATCGTTTATTTGATAAACCAGTCGGAAACAAGTGACGAAAATACAAATACAAAAATTGTCGACCAACAACAGGCCAGAGGCTCAGCAAGGTTGGTCCAAAATAAATCTAATACTTTACCAGTTTCCAATGGCTATCAAGATTTTTCTTAAAATTTTCTACTCTCTTCGAATACACAACATAATCTGGTAAAGCATTCCACTCATTGACAACTCTATTGTAAAAATAATGTTTTCTTACATCCCTTCTAAACAATTTACATTTGTATTATTTATTTTTATTACTCTTTTATATTTTTTATAAGTTACTATTAAAAAAATCCTTTTTATTTAATTTGTTGCCAGGAAAAATAACTGGCTAACATTTATAAAAAAAAAAGTTTGGATAAGTTTGGCTTGACCTGGTTAAATTGACTAACTAGCACATGAGCTATACTGTACATATTTTAGAGGTAAAACAATTTTACAAAACAAGAAAAACAAATTTTACCAAAAAAAGAGCTCAATATCGATATTTTAATACATTAATAAATTTTAAAAGTTTAAATTTTAAAATCAAAATAATTTTCTTTCAGAATATTGATAAACACTTATTATATTTTTTGAATTTTTTTTTTGTTTTTAGTTACAGTTAGATAATGTAGTTATTTTTTTTTAAGATATTAAACAAATATGATTTTAAGTACGACCTTGATAACAATAAATAAAAGCAAAAACTCTTGAAAGCTATAGGTAATTAGAAGAGTTTTATGAAAGAAAATAAACAAAAAAAAATCTGGGATTGAAACAATTTTTAATTATTATTTTGACTATTTGTAAAATAGCCCTCATATTTAAGATTAGAATGAATTTTTTATTAATATCTGAATAATACGCTGAAAAATCTTAAATGACATTTTAAAGATGTCTAGTTTTGTTTAAAATTACTATTCAATATTTCAAGATTAAAATTTCTTGTTCCAAAATGAAATACTTTAGTTTTATCTATTTATTAAATGCTATTCTCAAATGGGAATATTTAAGGCTAAATTTATTGATTATTTTCGGACATTTAAATATTTGCGTTAATTTTTAATGATGTTAAATTGCATTTCATGTACTTTTTTTAAACAGTGTAAAGGTCAACAGTTTTTTAACTCCTTAGTGTGATTTCAGAGTTAAACTTATTTTCTTGTTTTTTTTATTTGTTTTCTTCTGAAGTGTACTTCTGACAAGATTGAGCCTTATTTGAAAACAAATATTGACGCTATGACAATAACTACAGGGTGGCCCAAAAGTAGCCTAACAGTTAATGTTGTACCATTGGTAAGAACTTTGGGTTATTTAGAACCAGGTATTTGATATAGTCGTGCTTAGTTTTGTTGGTTGGCTAAAATAAAGTCGTACTACAGCGTATCTTATCCAAAGAGTAGCAATTCGTGCACTTCGATTGGTTTAGTTTCGAGATATCTTCGGTTTATTAAACCTTACCGACCAGGCTATCTCGGCCTCGTTTATTTGTTTGATGCTCTAGAAATATGCAAATGTCACCAGAGGACGGGACCAGGTGGTTGCAGGAATGCATCAATGTCGAAGGTAGACATTTTGAGCACCTTCGGGATTAAGAATGTAAATATATGTATGTAAATAAAGCTGTCACTTTTGACTATGGTTCTTAATTACGATGCCTGTCGCCAATAACTCTCCTGTAGCTCTAGTACTACGATAATTCAACCAAACTAAACTTAACCTGTATTAAAATAACTGTTTCTGTATAAATAACTGTATACCTAAACCTAACTAACTGTTAGGCTACTTTTGGGCCACCCTGTATATTTTCCAAGACTTTATGTTTTAACAACTACTCTGCAAATATGCAAAAACGAAGAATCCAAGAAACGAGAAAAACGCCTCTTTTTGATTAAATACAGTTGACGTCATTTGTTTGTCTTGTTGACACCTTTTAATGCGTCTATTAAATGCTATTTTAAAGCACCCATCGGCTATGTCCTCACTATACGACATCAAACGCCACAAAGGCAACAAAATTTGTCGACTGCCAAGGGCGCCAAGCGATGCAATAGCATGGGGGCTGACTCTGCCAAGTCGCCAAGTTTTGTTGCCTTTGTGGCACTTGTGGCGTAGTCAGGACATAGCCATCAGACATTATTTTCTTTTTTATAAGACGTGATAAATTGGATATCGTTATTTAATCAGTAATGAATCCATGATTTGGTAAAGAAACCGAAAAGGCGTTTTATCTATGTGTTTAGGGCGTAATGAAGATTTTTAGAGTGGCATATGACGTCATTGCATTTAATTATGACGCCATATGGCATTATATGACATTACTTCGTCATGTTTCTGCAATTTGGTTAGCAGTGCGACTTTGGCCATGAGACTTACAGATTTATTCAAGAAAAAAAATCCATGTTTCAATTTCTAGATTTTTTCTTTTTGTTGTATATGTGACAAAAAAAACACTACATCCTTCACTTATTTTAAAAACAATTTATAAAGATAAATGAACTTTAAAAAAATCTTCAAAGGGAAAGCATGCATGATAACTTAAAAATATTTTTAAATGGTCGTGCAAATTAAATTTAGTCTTTATTGTAAGAACGGTCCTGGAAATGTTTTAAGTAAAAATGGCGTGTGGTGTGACGGCTTTACTTAGTTGTCCAATTAAGTTTTGAAAATCAACAACACAATAAATTTACATTACAGAATTAATAAAACCTTATCATTAGAACTTTACTTTGTAATCTAGATTAAATTTTGACATGTTCTTTCAGTCGACGTTTATAATACAGTCCCTGGACAAATTATTAGACGCACTGCAAGATTTCATGTAAAATATTAATTACCGGGTGATATTGTACCGTTTTATTATTTTAAATTGATTTGTTTTTTATTTTTATATTATCCAATCAATTACCGATTTATTTGACATAAATAAAACAGCATTAATTTAGAAAAGCATAAGTTTATTAAGTTTTAAAGAAAAGTTAAATTAATGTTAGTAAAAGTCAATATTTAGTTGAGCCACCTTTAGCCGCTATCAAAGCTTTAATTCTGCGCGGCATGCTATCAATGCAAGACTGTACTGTCTCCTGCATTTGAGGATGATGATTCCACACATAAATAATCTTATAATAAATAATTAATATAAAGTAATCTTAATCATAATTAATCATAATTATCTTAAAATAAATACAAATATGTAGTCTACAACAAATCTTTCAAATAAAAATCAATAATATTGTAGTTTAAATATACCATTATTGCATAAAAACTCTTAAGAAACATAAAATTACTTAAAAATATACAGTGCGTCTAATAATTTGTCCAGGGACTGTAACTAAATAAAAGTTGAATTTGACATATTTTAAGCAAGAACAAAAATTAAAACTTTTGATCTTTTTCTTTGCTATTTAAATGGACTAATACCAATATAACTCTAAAAAACCGAGTTAATATAAGTATTTTAACGCAAAAGAAAATAAATTCCGTGTTTCAAATCCTTGACATTTTTCTTTTTCCCTCTTAAAACACTTGTAACACTTGGGAAACAAAAGCGCCTCTAATCCGTTACTTGTTTTTAAAAACCATATATAAAACAAGATGAACTTGAAGATGAATTTAAATCTTCTTTCGAGACAGCATTTATAAAAAAAAATGTTTAATCCCAATGTAAAGTAGGGTTTTCAAGTAATCTCATTCTTTAAAGATTACTGTTTTAGTTTATTGTGTTTATTTTAATAAATTATTTGCTGTCATTTCTTAAACTTTATAAAGGAATTATTTTGTCATTTGAATTGTGGAAATAAGAATGTCGTTTTATTTGTCGCCAGAGGCCCAGCAAGGTTGGAACAAAATAAATCTAATACATTACCAGTTTCCAATGACCGTCAAGTTTCTTCTTAAAATCTTCTACTCTCTTCGAATGCACAACATAATCTGGTAAAGCATTCCACTCATTGACAACTCTATTGTAAAAATAATGTTTTCTTACCTCCCTTCTAAAGCTCGATTTATTCAATTTCTGATCTGACCTCTGGTCCATTTGTACACCAAAAACACAGCGGACGGTGCCACTATTCACTGTACTTCTTGCTCAACTACGTGCTGCTTGGATCGGTATCTATCTGGATTCGATCTACCAAACTTCGGGTCTATTCGCTAAATCACTTCATAACTGCGCGCCACGTGTCGCTATGTGGTTTCTTGATGACAGTGTTGCATTATACATTGAATTGTCCTTAAGATGTAAGTTCAATTATTTTACTTATGTTTCGGAGAAGAACCTTAAAAATCCTAATAAGCGGAATAGACGAACTGTGAAACACCTCGTTTTGGAACGTTTGATTTGGACAACTACTGAGAATTGTTTCAACCGAATACCAATATGTTTAATTACCCTTATATGGAACCATGTTTTTGTAAACAATGATAATTTTTACGTAATAGCGATAGACTTGAACAGACTTAAAAACGTTATAATTTTTTACAGATACAGAAGTCACCACATTTTAAATTTGCCTATTTTCTTTTAATTGACTTTGGGTAGTTTTGTTCGTAAATAAGATATTCTCTTATATTTCAGATTCCAAGTTGCCCCTAGCATCTACGCATTATCATTGTTTTTAGCGGTTCTTTTAGTTTTGGATAGACAGTATGTTTAGGTATTACTTCGAAGTACTTATGTAACAGTTGGAAATGCGACATAGATATCAAGTTGAAAGTATTAGGTTGGGAGACACGTGACTCCAATGCTAACGAGGCCGCATGAGGCCAAATAAAGGGCAAATGGCCAGTGTTTGCTGCACTTTAAGGAGAAAAATACTACGAAAAAATACCATTTAATTCTAATTACAAAAATATCGTTAAAATCTACGCTTTGATCTTTAGTGACTTTAATCTTTCTAGCATTTTTTTGTAATTTTAGAATTAAATGGTATTTTTTCGTAGTATTTTTCTCTTTAAAACGGAAGCAACACTGGCCATTTTGTCGATTTGGTCGACGAAACACGTCGATTTGGCTGACGTCACTAGTATATATAAACAAACCAGTGTGATGTTTTTTTGCTTGCAATTAAACTGGATTTAATCTAATTTACTATTAAATTAAGAATTATATAGATAATGGAAGGAGGTTTTACAGAAGCGGATAGTTCAAATTTGCTTAAAGTAGATTCCAAAACGGTGTTTTAAAGTTTGTTTATAGTTACTAGTGACATCATAGATACCACGTGACAGCCACAAAGCGTTTTCATGCATAATTTTTCGTCCTTATTTTAAAATTCATTTTTCTCCCTTTTTATGGGGTATTTAAAAAAAGAAACAATACGGGTCTAATATTTTTGGCATAAGAATATTTTAAGCCAATAATTTTTTTTTAGTCAAATAACCTATTATACGAATGTGTTTAGGTACCACAAAAAATTACTTCGGAATCTTGGTACATATTTTCTTTGAATGATATATTTATATGATATATTAATGGATATATTGAAGGATGAATTGAATGCTATCAAATAGTTGTTTGTGTGCACAGAAAAAAATATTTTGTTGAAAGAACAAAAATTTTGTTGTTTCAACAAAAATTTTTGGTCAATATAGCGCCAACAAAAATTTTGTTGTCTGTACCAAATTATTTTGTCGAAATTATTTTGTTGATTCAACCAAATGTTTTTTTTATTCAACCAAAAATGCGCCAAACCGAAAATGCGCAATGACCGACCACAGGACTTTCGGACCCAACAGATTTAACGAGCACGTACTCCGCATATACTCGTTAGGTCTTCAGTGGTACCGGGACTCGATCGCAGGACCTTCCGATCCCGAGACCGAGACGCTAACCACTAGGCATCAAATCCTTCCACGACGATAACTTCCGGCCGAATGGCGCCCTTAATTTTCTTCGATTTGGCGTTGATGAAAGGCGCCATGACGTCACAGTTAGAAACAGCCAATAGTAGGCCGAGCTTACCTCAACCAAACATGTTTTGTTGTGGTGAAAATACTCGCTTTGTTGGGACAAGTAAAATACTGTTAAGTCAACAAAATTACTCAACAAAACACGTCAACAAAAAAAATTTGGTTCTCCCAACAAAACATTTTTTTCTGTGTGTGTTGCAGTCGGAGTCGACGTCTCGGGCCGACTTCCTGTGGCAGAACAAGCTGCGCGTGGAGCAGGACGAGGTCGAGACGATGGGCTCCATCAACAAGATCCTGCTGGAGAACATTCTCCCCGCACACGTCGCACAGCACTTCCTGGCCGCATCGAGACACACAGAGGTACAACAACACTAAACTCCTCGGCGCCCATTAGTGGGCCAAGGCCTGCCTCCCATTGAGCTAGAAGGGAAACTGGAGTGAGGTGTCAGCGAGCCGAAAACCCACTCACACCCTTTTGAGCGAACAGGGCAGAAAAGGACTATTTTCCCTACACTTGTATGCAATGCTTGTATGAGAGCCCTCTATCATATTGACTTGGGCTCCTAAATGTATTTTAACATTTTTAGTTCGAAAGAAATTAACTTTCTTTAACTTTAAATTGCAACTTTTTTAAGAAATAACCATGTGGATCATTAACTAAGAACCAGCGAAGACGAACCCAATAGCGAAATAGGCAAGTTTCTAGGTTTTCTGCCCGGTTCGTTTCTGCTGCAGTGCCGTGTATTCCTCCGCGTTTCGTTATTGAACCGGCTCGTTTGCTGCCCTGTTCAGTGAATCACACACCTCACTCCACGTTTCTTCTAGCTCAATGCTGCCTGCCCATTCCAGCTTACATGACCAAGCAAGGCCTACTCAACTACTAAGGCCGAAGAAGCTTTCCCAAACCAGCTCTGGGACGGAGATTTTGACGTCATAGTTCCGAGTGACTTTGTTCCGAAGATGAAGACAACCTGTCTCGAAACCTGTTCGGAACCGCTCGTTCACGGCTGACCACATTTTTAGGGTTCCGAATGCCTCCAAACTAGTTTCTCGATCATCGGCACTTAGAACAGTGACCTCAAAATTTCCGTCTACGCTCATGTTTGGGAGAGCTTCTCTGGCCTTGTTATTGCAGTTGGCCGTGGACCAAGGGCTCTGGGATGGTAGGCATATGTCCCGGTTAGGTGACAGTCAACCTCACGCGTAATTCTCAGTGTTTAGTTCCAAGCATGCTTGGTCCTCATTTATCGACTAACTTAAGGGATGAAGGATGAGCCACCTCTCCCAATCGGGAATTTAAGACCAAGATTATCGATTTCTGTTTAGTAGTTTTCTTTTTATAAGCATTTTTGAGAAACTTGTCTATCAGTTCTTACCTATACCTTACATTTCTTTTGCGTTTCCTGATATATAAGGTTTTTCAACAGTTTGGAACATTTTTCTCAGGAATGTTAAAAGATATCAACATGTTTTGTTTAATTATTTCTTCCCCATTAATAGCTCTTCGATTTAAACTGAGGAATTTTGAATATCTCTGCTCAAAAAAAATTATATAACTTTAAATCTTGTTTTTGGGGGGGGTTTTAATACATATTTTTTTAAAAATCACTGTAAAAATATTTTTTATACTTTGAAATATCCTCAGTTTAAATCAAAGATCCCCGCCCACATCGCCCAGCACTTCCTAGCCGCATCGAGAGACACCGAGGTACTACGATCTTCACTTGACTGTTTCAGATTTCGCTGACTAAAAAATCTAATTTTGAAATAAGGTTTTAAATCTTATTGCGCTCATGCCCTTCCATATTATGACTGTGACAATTGATTATAACGAACGTCTGCTAAAGATGTGAATTATTTCCTTCGTCACGAAGAGACACGCATCATCTCTTCTAGACAAGTTTCTCTCTTTCCTCCCCCCCTCCCTCCCTTTCCCCAATTCATCTCTTGTACCTCTCCTTACGTGTTTAAGTACCCCGTGTGCAAATGGCACAAGGGCATCTTCCACGGAATCACGGAAATTTGAAGCGCAATCGAATAACTACTCTGCCACTGCAAGACAGAAGACCGTACCTTCAATCAGGGCCTGATTCCCGGCAGGGCAAACGGGGCACGTGCCCATCTCATCTCCCCCCCCCCCCCCCTCCCCACTTTAAGGGGCCCCAAATTTTAAATTTCAAATTTTCAAAAAAAATTCAACTCATGGACAAAATTTGACTATGAAATTGTGTTTAAAATCAGAATTAATCAGTTCACAAAAAATATTTATTTTTGTTGGATTAAGCATGCTTTCCAAACAAATTACTTCGGCTAATTTTTTGGTGAACACTGAAATATAGAATAATACACACAAATATTTTATAGAGGTATGTTTGGGGGACCCCAAATTTGCTTGTGCCCAGAGCCCCTAAAGTTGTAAGTCGATCCCTACCTGCAATTTTGGCGTTGTTGAGTTATTAACATCAATAGACATAAAATGGAAGAGAATCAATCTTATTATAACCCAAAATACTTCCTATAATTCATACTTAAACTCGCATATTTCATCAAAGTTATGTAGGGGAGACCGGGAATCGCGCCACCCTGGGCAATGCCGCCATCCCCTGTATCTCGCCAGTGGTGTGTGTGGAGGTGGTCCTGTAAGCACTGACCTGTAGCAGGAAACACGGTAATCAGTAGTAGCGAGGCTTATGGCCATGCGTTGTGTGGGTGTAACGTTATAAAAAAAATACGTTTTTAGTGATATTCATCTAATTTTGAGTCTTCTGAAACTAAGAGATAAATTACTGTTATCAATAACATAGATAAATCAGTTACATATCATTGAAAATAGCAATAGTTTGGCTATGTTATCACGTTGTTAGTTTGGACGCTAGGCTATCTACCTTCCCCTAAACAAGCCGTCTACGCCATTTTGTCTTACCGGAATATGCCGCCACATCACTCGGGGTTATACCGCCATCCTTTTCTTCAGATTTGCCCAGATTAGAACTACAGAGACGTAATAGCCATTAACTAGGCCAACACAATTGTATTTAAAGAATAGTATGGCGTAGACTAACAATAGTCATTTATTACACGTGTTATACTTGTTAATAAGAATAGTAAGACTATGGCAGAGACCATAGCAGATACAAGAATAGCCATTCACTACGCGTGTGATTTTGTAACTTCTTAATTAATTTCTTCATTTAATTAACCTATTTTAGTGCTATATGTTGTGCTTTATTAATCCTTCCATTATTCATAGATTATTTGCTGTGTTTTGATGGTGTGGCGGCATAACCCCAGGTACCGGGGTAATACCGCCACTCTGCAAGCTTTTAGAAAAAGCTCTTTTATTCAGTTTCTATTAAATATATTTCAGGTTTAAAAAATCACTACAAGATAGGTAATGAAATGTAGTGTGCTATGTTTGTTACAATTTACAATTGTTTTTACACAACTCTGCATGAAAATTCACTTTCCCTTAAGGTGGCGTGATTCCCCTGGTCTACCCTATGTATGTTATACTTGGCGTTTGATAAAACGACTTTTCTTCATTTTCTCAAAACTCATTTTTTTGCAGATACGATCTTTTTTCTTTCAGAGGCAGCAATTGCAGTTACAGTATAACCTGACCTCTGTGTTCTTTTTTCAGGACTTGTACCATGAGCGGTACTGCAACGTCGCTGTGATGTTCGCGTCTATTCCCAATTACAAGGAGTTCTACGACGAGACCGACATCAACAAACAAGGGTTAGAATGTCTTAGACTGCTCAACGAAATCATATGCGACTTCGACAAGGTGAGACATGAAGAGTTCATTTTTGCATGGCCTGATCTAAGAAAACTATAGGCATTTATAGTTTTCCTAGCGGTTATAGCTCTGGACTGCAGAGCTGGGGGTCTGGGTTCAATTCCCGGGTAAGGCGTGGTTGTAAATTGTACTTATCTCAGTCTTATAATTAGGTGAAAATATGTTAGGTTGTGTGTCATAATAATAAATATTAATTGACACATTTCACAGAGAATTTCGTTCATGATTGCCCATAAGGATAAATCTAGTTGGCCTATTGTAGTATTTCAAGTTTTACTTCTCTATTGTGATCGTATAGTATTGAATAAATAATGTAGAGTGGCAAGTACCTAGATTACATAATGCATCATGATTAAAACTAATTAAGTTAAACATCCCTAATTTAAGGTTCGAAGTTATTCTTAATGCTCTCTCTCTCTGAGAAATTAATAAATAAATAAAACAAACTTTAAACTAAGAATCATAAGATATTTTAATGGTGTTTCCAGAGATATTTCTCAAAATGTTACCAACAAAAGGGGTGTTGACATTGATTTCAAATTTACGATCTGGGAACACGTCAATTCTGGCGACTCCCAGACTACGGCACTGTTATACAGTTGCAATATCTCATAAACTTGCCCGTCTCATTGTCGCCAACAGACCACCCAACAAGCATCACAAACATAGCGACAGCACACCTATTTGTCAAATTTTGTGGCTAAAATTTCATCGGCTTATTTATGACATCGATCAAACCAATCAAAGTCTGAGTCAAAGTCAAGCTGAAAATGAAATGGAGTATAATAAAATTTTAAAATTTACTTACATTCTGGGGGTCTGCAGCATTTAGCACAATAGAAACTAAAATTTTGGGGATCCTAAAATTTGGGGGCCCTAGGTCCGGGCCTCATGATAGATCAGGTCCGTATGTGTGACTGTTCAAGGTAAATCATTTTTGAGTTTTACTGTAATAGAAAACATTCTAAAGTCTTTCATTTAAGTAGCATTATTAAACCGTTATACTTCTTTTTACTTATCCCTCTTGCACTCCATCGCTGGAGCATAGGGCCTCCGTCAGGTTCTTCCATCTCACTCAGTTGGTGGCCAGATGTTTCGCCTCCCGCCATGTTGTCCCCACCTCCTTCAGTTCGTTTTCGATAGTTCGCCTCCAAGTGTTTCTTGGTCTTCCCCTCTTTCGGTGTCCCTGGGGATTCCAATCAAAAGCCTGTCTTGTCTTGAATTCAAGACAAATTGCGGGGGGGAAAAACGATCTAGTTATACAATTCAAAAATCTTCAATGTGTTATTGCGCTCAATTTCTTGACTTTTTGGTCCGTTTAAATGTATCACACGGGGGGGTCAGCATGCGTGATAATCATAATATGTTTAATTCGAATTGAATAACAAAATATGATTGCGATTCGGCATGCAAATTTGTTTCAATTATTATTTTTAAAATATACTTTAATAGTTGTCAACTAAATGGCGTTACGACCTAGACACAAAACTATTTTTTTTAATAATAATAATTAAAACAGGCTACACGTCATTTCGCAGTCAAATGCCTCGCTGAAACTTTTTTTATATTTGAAGCAATATTACTGTACGACGACGTTGGGTTCGGTAAAAACTTAGTATTTATACAGCAAAAAAAGACTGGAAATGATAATTATTACAAGAAATGAAATAAAAAATGCAGTGACAATTTTCTTTTGGTTCTTCTGAAGTGTGTTTTCCGGGGTTGTTTTTTTCAGCTCCTCTTGAAACCGAAGTTCAGCAGGATTGAGAAAATCAAGACCATCGGGAGCACCTACATGGCAGCTGCTGGACTCCAACCGGGAAGAGAAGAGAACGGAGTGAGTCATAGCCTACTGAACTTTAAGTCCACCGAAGCTCTGCGAGGCGTCACGATTCGATTAATAAATACCATTTATTCTATAATTAGCGATAATTCTGATTTTAATTACGGATGTAGATAGCAACTCCGAAATCTAGCAACTCTGAAAATGTTCGAATTCTTGATGACTACAATGAGTAAAAATCTGTTCTAAGAAAGTTAAATTACTATTTAAGATAACTTTATATTTAGGGAAACAAGCTGTTGTACAGGGAGGACCAAAAATAGGTTTACAGTTAATGCCGGCTCAAATGCACCATTCAAGTGTGCAAAAGGTAAAACCTGGCCAAAATTCTGTAATTTCTCAATGGGGGAAATAATCTCCAATAGGTTCCTCATAATTAGGTATTTAGTATGTTTTTAGAAGTGTGCAGCTCTATTTTAAATATTTAAGTATTTAGACTAAATTACCATTGGTTCATTATTTAAACCTAATAAAATGATATTTTTTATTTAATAATTGTGTAATTAATAATATCCGTTTCGGAATATAGAACTAGTATTTATTTAAAACTCTTTACATATTAATAAATCTAAAAATAAAATCATGCAAAGAATAACATTATACCTTATCGTCGAATTCGCATGTCACACCATTATAATTCACGAATACAGTAGAGCACTATATGATTCTAAATATTGTTAATTCTTTGATCCTAAAAATAACACTTCTACGGAGACGTGTTAGATGTAAATGCATTAAAATTTTACATCCATCAATTGTAAATATAATATTATATTAATTTTAGACTTAGTTTTAAAATACTATAGTTTGGAAATGAGCTGTAAATTTGGTTTTGTCAATTACTATTGGTTTTGCAAAATAAACTGCTGTTTCTTCATGCTGTATAATTTTGGATGATAGAATCGAGTGATGTGTTAGATTTTCAGATTATATTATTTAGATCATTATCTTCGAATACAGTTCAGTGTACACTCGATAAAAGATCTATTTGAATCTGAAGTTTAGTTGGATTGAATTTTGTTTATATATGGCTTTCTTGAGCTGCCATCATATCCCTATTTTGAAATAAGTTCAAACATTTAATGCATTTGACATCTGAAGATTTTAGTGGATTTGAATTTCTGTTTATATTGGCTTTGACTTGAGCTGCCATCATATCCCTATTTTGAAATAAGTTTCAAACATTTTAACTGCTCATATTAATAATTGCTCAAATCATTCAATGTGCAGTCTATTATTCTTTGAGCTGTATGGTCTAAAAGAGCTTGAACATTCACTTCAACCTTTAGTTTTTCGACTTCATAGGAGCTGATTTCAGGATAACTGTTTTTCTTTGCTTTTTGTATGACTTTGTACCAAGAAAATATACTTTTTGAGTGACTTCTGATATTGTCATATTGGTGCCTGGTTAATTCAGCCTCAATTAACAAAGACAAGGCTCCATCAGCTGAGATAGTTTCAGAAATTTCCGCACATAGCTATTCTTTTTCAGAAAAAGATTTGCGGTATTCGAATGCTCTGAACGGGGAACTATAAATATCGTATCTTTTATGAATTTAGAAGCATATATCTCACCAATAGCTCTCAAAGTCATTTGTGCTACAGAAGCTAAAGTTCCTGGAGTGTATTTTGTACGTAAATGTTCCGTTTTCCTTTGTTTTGGCCTTTGCTACTTTCCAGGAAACCAGATGATGGCCGTCCGAAACCTTTGTTCGCAAAAAATGGCACGAGAATTTTCTCATCTAACCACTTCTTATTTTTAAAAACAAAATTTTGCGTTACTCTATTAACCATTAAAAACTCTATATACGGCTGTCCATATCGTTTTAGAGGTTTTACAAAATGACTGTGCAGGTTTTTTCGATTTCAAAGTAAGATTTTTACGGGCATTTTGTCATTTTTTAAGTTCAAGTTCCAGTAACTGTACTTTATTATTGAAGGGCGATTTTGGAGGTAATCTTGAAAGCATTTTGTAGAATTTCCTCCTTTTTATCTATATGCGAACTACTTGAAGACCAAAATTGGAATTTTTTTCGAGAATGTTGCAGAAAATTTACGAAACGTTATCCTTTAATAGAGCGCAATATGCTTAACGCTGAGTTCGGCTGTAGTGTGCTTTGTACGCTTATGCTAATGAAAAAACGTAAAGATCCAAATTCAGTAACTAATTTAATTTTGCCACTTTTAAGTGATAAACAACTTTATGATGGATGTCAAATGAATAAAATATACAAAAGGATCTGAGAAACCCTTATGAATTTAACATTAAACTAGTCACAAAAAATTTAATAAAATTATTGAATCTGCCAAATCAAATGCACCCAACATAAGGTTATTGTCAAAATATGACATTACTTTATCTTGAATAATTCAGAATAGTCATTAAAAAGCATTAAACTGAGTGCTATTTCAATGTTTAGAAAACAAAAGCCATAGTACTCATTATTTGCACATTTGACCATTGAAAATTTAAAGAAATTATGCCTTACATACTTTGAATTTTTAGCCAAACGTGCGAAAACGTGCAACAGGTGAAAACAGTTTTGAAAATAACAATGTAAAAGGTTTCAAACTGCGTAGTAGTTTTTAGGTAACAAGGCGTAACTATATAACAAATTTACTACTTTTTAAATTTTAACACAAAAAATATTATTAGTTAAGAAGGTCATTCTTTTTAAATTAAAAAAAATATATTAAAACACTTCCAAAAAATCCAATAAAATTAATTGAGGTTATACATAACACCAGTAGTAGAATTCATCATATATTTTAAAGTTTTACAAACAAATAAATTTTTTGGACGCACACAAAGTAAGCAACCGTTTTTTAGAAATTTCGCACTGGAAATTAACTCTCCCGATTTGGTCAACTTTGCACCCTCACAACTCTTCCCAGAAGCCATAAATCTGTCGGGGGAGGTGACATATGATACTTCAGATATTTCTAAACAACCCCACGTAGATGGAAACTTAAAAGAGGCACTTTAATTTTTTGGGGTTTTGGCCAGCTTTTAAGGGGTTTTGCCCCACTGAGCATTGGTAAGAACTTTGGGTTATCTGGAACAGGTATTTGATACGGTAGTGTTTATTTTTGTTGGTTGGTAAAATTAACTCATACTAGAGCGTATCGTATCCAAAGAGTAGCTAATTGTAGACTGTTTACTTTAGTTTTAAGATAGATTTGGTTTATTTATTTCATGCTCGAGGAATAAGCAAATAGGGTACTTGACTAAATTTTTTTTATTGGCTTAAAATGTTCTTATGCCAAAAATATTAGACCCGTATTTTTTCTTTTTTTTCAAATACCCCATAAAAAGGCAGAAAAATGAATTTTAAAATTAGGACGAAATATCACTCCCGAAAACGCTTCCTGGCTGGCACGTGGTATCTGTGATGTCACTAGTGACTATAAACAAACTTTGAAACACCACATTGGAATCGATTTTAGGCAAATTTGAAATATCTGCTTCTGTAAAAAGCCTTACATTATCTCAATATTTATTATTTCAAGAGTAAATAAGATTAAATCAAGTTTAATCAGAAAACAAAAAACATCACGCCGGTTTGTTTATAGTTACTAGTGACGTCAGCCAAACCGTTGTGTTTGTGATCACGTGATGATCACGTGAAAAAAATGCCTTTTTAAAATGATTTTTTAATGATTGAAAGATTTATTTCGCAAAAAATTTATATGCATTTGTTATTTTTGACACTTTCAACTATAATTTAAATAATATTGGAAGGTATTTTGGCGATGCAGTCAAGTACCCTATTATGTCTCCAGAGTACGTAACTTAGAATCCCGCCATCTGCCAGTTATCCTATAAAAGGATTTGTGCTTTTGTTTATAACTGCAAACCATGGTTGGAAATCTGATGAGGATCACCGACGGTCATAGAGGTAAGAAGGAGGGGTAGAGGAGTCCTCCAGTTGAGATGATTTGAAGCAGGGCTGACAGGTTTTTCGAGCTACTGCGCATAACATACTGACACCGAGGTATCCCAAGATGCACCGCTTTAGCCTGCTTCATTTGTGCGCTACTGCGCATATACAAGGGCCTCTCTATTCTCCTTCCTACCTCTATGCCGACGGTGGATCCTTAGAGGGACTGTCAGTCCCATAGAGCTAATGCATTAGTTTTGAAATCACAACTTTTGCAAAAGAATTGCTTTTCCATGTTATCCCATTTTCACCAGGTATGGGAATCATCATAGCATCAATTTAAAACAAAATTGAAAAGATAATAACATCCGGTTACTTAATTATTAATTGATAAAGTTTTAAAATAGTGTCGCCATCTGCTGGACATTTGGGGCATTTTAAAACTTCAAAAATATATAATTAAATAACTAGATAACATTTTCGTTTCAAATTTGTTTCATTTCGATGTTATACTGATTCCATACCTAGGGGAAAAGGGCCACCATGGGAAAGTAATACTTTTGCGGAAGTTGTGATTCCAAAACGCATGCATTAGCTCTATGGGACTGACAATCCCTCTTAAGACTTACTGGAAGTATGAAAATGCGGAGACAGTGCGTAAGATATGGGAAAATGAGTTTATTTTAACTGCGCCGTCTCGTCAAACGATTTACCGCATCAGAGACAAGTTTGAGACCACAAGTTCCGTCGCAAATGCCCCGAAGTCTGTATGACCACGCACGACGTTGACACACGAAAAGGACACAAATGTAGCCCAACCTTACATTCGTAAACATTCCAAAGAAGTCGAGACGGCTGGCGTCCGCAGATTACAGTTCTGTGAGTTCTGCAATCAACTTACTAAACAACCAGACCTGCTTTCGAAAAATAACTGTTGCTGTATAAATAACTGTATACCTAACTAACTGTAAACCTACTTTTGGGTCACCCTGCAATTTTAATAAACTTTTTCTCCTTTATCAGAATAATTTTTGTTGTCATCTCTTACTCTATTACAATAAGAAATACTCCTACATTGATCCACTACTAATATTCTGTGACTATCTCTTTATGAACAGGACCAGTCCCGCCAAGGCCACAACGTGATAGCCCTCACAGAATTCGCAATCGCTCTCATGTCTCTGCTAGATCAGATCAACAGGGAGTCTTTCCAGAGGTTTCGACTCAGAGTAGGTGAGTACAATTTGTGTGTAAAAGTCGGGATAGTTTTAAGTTTAAAATTTTGGCGGTAGATGACAGCACCCCACTTTTATTACATTGCCAAACATTAATTTTACATTGTACAAAATCGATTGCAATATTGGCCAATATTTTTTTTAGACATTGGCCGACATTTCTGTGCTACCTGAGAGTTGAAAATAAAATAATTATGTATTTGAAAATAAATTAATTTTTAAAACGGGCATGTTTCACGTCTTAAGACTAATTATTGAGTGTCTAATGGTATGGGCTTGTTTCACGAGAGATCTGGCAACAGCTCCGCGGTCTTGTTTTCATTTATCTCGAATTACTTTTGCCTTGGTATTCCAAATTGAGTTTTCTAAGAATATTTTAGTTGTTATTTTTTTTTAATTCCAACTTCTTTCAATGCAAGTTTTCCTTGATAAATGATTTAAACAACCAACAGAACAGCAAGAAGTTGTAATTTTAAAAAAAATAACAACTAAATTAACTTATTCTTGGAAAACTCAATTTCGAATATCAACAAAAGTAATTCGAGAAAAATGAAAACAAGACAGCAGAGATGTTGCCAGATCCCACGTGAAACAAGCACATTGAGGTTGGTTGGTTGGTAGACATATATATTCAGGTTTGTGTGCTTGGTCAGCGACCCGCTTATAAACCTTCGTCAAGTAAGACAGACACAACAGACAACACACACACATAAGTGGATCCATCTAATTTTTAGAGACAGAGGCCAACTAGAGGATCCCCAGAATTGGCTTGTCACCCCCAGAGGTATTGATTTGGTATGGGAACTTAGAGGACTTTCGGACCCAACAGATTTAACGAGCACGTACTCCGCATATACTCGGTAGGTCTTCAGTGGTACCGGGACTCGATCGCAGGACCTTCCGATCCCGAGACGCTGACCACTAGGCTCACTACGGCCCAGCACATTGAGACTTTTCTTCCGTAGGCATCAACAATGGACCGGTGATAGCGGGCGTGGTGGGGGCCCAGAAGCCCCAGTACGACATCTGGGGCAACACTGTGAACGTCGCCAGCAGGATGGACAGCTGCGGACTCATCGGGAAAATACAGGTAGATGTTTGGTTTCGTAAGAGAACGATCTTTATCAACCGTCGTATAAGTTACAGGAAAGAAACATTAACGTATGGCGAAAGAGTATTTAACCCTCATAGCTACTGCATACTTATAAGTAATACTTAAAGCGCTGGTTCATTGTTCAATTTGGAGAAAACGGGGATAAGATGAAACTTTTTAAAACCTTGCAAAGCTTCCGAATTCGTGCTTTACCTCTTCATGCCAATGCTACACTTTTTTACAATAATTACTGATTAAGAGCGAATCTGGTATTGATGTATAAAATATTAAGATCTTTAAAATGTATTCCCAATAGGAAATGATTTATTCAAGTTCATAAAACAGTGATGACAAGCGAGCGCATTAAGGTTTTACCTTAAATAGCCGACAACAAGGACATGATCAGAAAATGGAATAAATCATGATTTAGAACGGCAGGTAGAAAACATTTGTTCACAATAGAGTTGTCAAGGTGGAATGCTTACCAGGAAAGAAACATATTATGTTGTGTATTCGAAGAGAGTAGAAGATTTCAAGAAGAATCTTGATAGTCATTAGAAACATTAAAGTATTAGATTTATTTTGGACCAACCTTGCTGGGCCTCTGGCCTGTTGTTGATTGACAATATTTGTATTTGATACTTGTCAGCATATTCGGTATCAGTATTTTTGAGAATTCAGAACATTCTCGCTTATAAAAGGAAAGTTAGTATTAAGGAAAACTGTAAAATGAAGTAGTGGATTTTTGGAGTGTAGTGGATTTTTGGAGAACCAGTATTCCTGTAATTGTTTATACTTAACTGAGATTAAAGTTTTAGTGTTAACAGTTCACTGCTTAAGCAACCTCAAATATATATAACATACCCGCTAGATGGCGCTGGTTTTCTACCGCTTTAGTCATCCAGATAATAATAAATATTGTAATATATAACTCGGGATAAATTGGTTTTCACCTGGAGGTACCTTTTGGTGGATACGGATTGTTTTAATATCTTCGGCAACACTATACGAATTCTACAAAGGTCCACTTATATGAATTTCTGTAGTGAAGATGCTAAAGGTTTTACCTCACAATTAAAAATCTTAGTGGAAGAACGTGCTAAGTGACCAAAATTTGAAAACGGGAAAATAAGCTTTAAGGTTTTTCTTTTGCACTTAGCTACTTAAAAAACGGCACTTATGGGGGAATGGGCGCGCTTGGCCGGGGGTCTCCAAAGCAAAGTGCATCAGTGTTAATCTTATGGAGAAAAAATATTTTCTCTGCCACATTTCTCCGGTTGTATTGAATATTTTTACAAGCGTATTTTTTATGTGATAAATGTAGCTGACTTACAGGTCCCGACCTTCCAACTTTTTGAAATTGGTTTCAATATTTTTTTTTTAATTTTCAATAAATAATTTTACACAAAATATTCGAAGCAATTTCAAAAAATGGGAAGATAGAGACCTGTAAGTAATCTACATTTATTATTTAAAAAAAACCGTTTGTAAAAAATATTCAATACAGCCGGAGAAATGTGGCAGAGAAAATAGTTTTTTCGCCATAGGATTAACACTGAGGCACTTGAGTTTGGAGACCCGCGGTCCAGCGCGCCCATTCCCCCTTAAAAAAGGTAAAATAATATACTTAACTTAAAGTTTAGGAAAAGGGGGTACCTTGTCATCTTTAAATAAGGGAATAACATGTTCATTGTCACAAAAATAAAAATTCAAAAATGTCACTTTGGCATGTTCTTCCACTAAGTTCTTCAACTTTGACATGTATCCCCAGGTAACAGAAGACACGGCCAAGGTCCTGATGGAAAATAACTACGAATGCGAGTGTCGGGGGACCATCTTCGTCAAGGGGAAAGGGAACCTCACCACCTACTTCGTCAAGACACAGTTCGACAAGAACGCTTGCTGAAGAATACCATCAACTAGGAAATCGAATCACTAATGAAAGAATTAGAAGACATAACAGCTTTGGAAAGATAAGATGGATACCTATGCACAGGGCCTGATCCTTCATGAGGCCCGTTAGACCCAGGCCTAGGGCCCCCAAATTTTTTGGGCCCCTAAATTTCAGTTTCTTGTATTAAAAAAAATGTTCTGGAACTCCAAAATATCAGTAAATTTTGAGGCCTTCCCTTGGTTTTAACTTGGACATTGACCTAATATTATTGATATTATAAAGAATCTGATAAAATAGTAGAAAAAATATGACACATCGGCCAACTAGCACTACCATAAAGGGTGATCATATGCAAGATTTTTCGTTAAGGGGCCCCCATAATTTTTTGTTCCTACTGTCCGTGTTTTCCTAGATCAGACCCTGCCTATGCATTTGGAAGCATATCAACGGTGGAGTTGTGTTATTTCAGTGCCACCTAGATCACAAGGCCTGAGCTCAGTGACGTCACAGAATCGTCTATCGAATTTGAGGTTAACAAAAATTTATCTTTCTAGACGATATCGATCAAAAACTAGGGGGCACGCCCCCTTCTCGCTATCGCTCGACAACCCCCGGGAACTGCTTGCGCAGTTCCCTTTGGATCGCTTCGTGATCCAGGCTCGCTTCGCTCGCTAACCGTTCATTAAAACATTTTATTCTAGACTTTAGTAATCTTTTTAAATTATTTATTTATTACAAATAATGCTTATAATTTTTTTAATGTGATATATCCAACTTTTTTTGGTTGATTTTACGTGATGAACTTACTGTCATCGCAATTTTCCTGATAAATTCAAAATTAACCATAATTGTATAACAATGTTATTTCACGTCAAAACCTCCATTCTGAGTTTTTAAAAAAACAAAAAAACATTTAGCTCATTGGCACGTTCAATTATTTTTCAAATCATTAATTTAGTTTCTGAAGGTAATGGCAAGAAAATAAAAGCAATTTCAATTTCAATTAATTTTTGTGTTCATTTTAATTTCTTCTCTCGAATGGCAACACGAAAGGGGAAAAATGATCGGATTTGAGCGAAAGTGGTTTATTTTTTTCAGAAAATTCGAATTCTCTCTAAAAATGGAACAAATATGAAAAAACTAAGCCTCAGGTGCACACGTTGGTATTAAAGGGAATCTATCTTGAAAATTTCGAATTTCTGAGGGCAGTATAAGTAGGTCTTTTACGATCCACAGACAAACAGACTCTTTCTTTTATTATTATTATATATATATAGATGTTTACACACTCTGTTTGCTGCAAACCCTCAATAATTAGTATGTGTTGTGTATAGAATAAATGGCGTTTATTTTGGCCCACTTGCGAAAGTAGCCAAGATACGTATCGTAAAGCAACTTCTAAATGTGATGTTTAGTGTTTTAATGTGTAGAAAACGGGGATTGGAGTAACGCTGTTAGGTGTAACAGTTACTTTTTTTAGGTAAACGCCGAGTTAGATTTTTCATAAAGTAACTAATTTATTTACTTTTTGTGGTAACGAAGTTACTTTCCGAACGCTGTCGGATGTCAATTTTGAAATGAATCTCTTAAAATTAAATTTAAAACAAAAATTTAATTCTAATTGCAGTTTCGTTTGTACTTATTTTTCAATAATCTTGGTTCTCTTTGAAAAACGGTAAGATGTTTAAATTCCAATTTTTAGCTTCACTTATATCTTTGATTTATAGCATAAAGTTTTTACAAGTAACTCAAACTAGTTACTTTTCATATTAAGCAACTGTAACAGAGTTAAAAAAATTTATAAAGTAGGGGTAGGTACATATATATTACGGCTTGTGTGCTTGATCAGAGACCCGCTGCTTATATAAGCCTTCTTCAAGTAAGACAGACACAGAAAGAATTTTTACTGTCACAGAGAAAGGAAAGTACACCCAGGGCGAAGGCGGGAATCGAACCCACACCCGTTACAGCGAGCAGACTGCTAGCGTAATGGTCCAAACCAGTCGGCCATCCGGGCCCCTTTATAAAGTAACTGAAACTATAACAGAGTTACTTTTTAAAAGTAAATTTCCAATCCCTGGTAGAAAGTCATATATTTTAGAGGAATGTTCAAAGTATTTTCTTCTAGTGAGAAATGATATTTATCATTATTTGATTGAAATCCAATTGATTATTATTTTTGGATTAGTATACAAAATGAAATCGCCATCGATCAAAATTATCATTGATTTAAAAAATGGCTGTTCCATAAAGCAGTTGCTATAACAAGAAATATTAAACAATAATTGTATAAATATTTTCATAATAAAAATTTTTATTAACTAAAAATTAAAAAAATCACTAAATTATAGCATTTATATTCTTAAAATAAAGTTATGAACAAGACAATCAAATAGTATTTTAAAATAGTGTTAATTGGATAACTTATCTATAGATGCTCCTGTGATTGATAAAAATATTGTATTATCTGCAAATAGTTTTACTATAAAAACTATAGTTTAAAAGAATTGTTGTAATAAATGAATTCATAAGCATGAACAAATATTTTTGAATCAAAAGAAATGCTTTTATCATTTTTTACATGTGTACATACAATGCCAAAATTAATAAAAAACAAATTTGATGTTTTCTAAAAATATTGCAAATATTTCAGCAGAACAATAATTTAAATTCCAACATTTATAACTACAAAAAGTAGATTTTAAAATTTAATTAAATTGAATGTAGAATTTATGACAGTCTGATAGTGAATCAATGCTTTTGAGGTGTGTTCTAACAAATTTAGAATATTACATTGTATTTTTTAAAATATATTAAACATTTTAAGAGAAAATTGATATTTTAAATTTTTATAACAAAACGCGAATTTACATATTATTCAAAAACCTCTTACAAATTTTACTACCGCTTTTATTTTTAAAAAATCTTAACAGTAACATTAAAAGTAAGAAAATATTGTTTGTGTAATGCTTTATATGAATTAATAGCCATTATATGAATTAATAGCCATTGGATATAATACTGAATCTGTTGTTCAAATTATTTTATGTCCTAAAAAGCTTTTTACTAAAAATTACTATCAATTTTATAAATGTAAAAAAACGCATGTATTTTAGAGAAAACTTACACAAGGAAAATATTTTTAAATATTTGTGAAAATTGTTATTTTAAATAAGTATTTGGATTATTCAATGAGCAAAATTTAATTATTTCTATAGATATTGCAATGTATTGCACTATAAATTTACAAGTTGTTGTATTGATTGTTAAATATCAGTCCTTAAAATTTTGCATATTGTACATTGATATAATAAATTCTTGATTTAATATATGATTTAAAAAAAAACAAATTTATTTTAAAGTCAAATATTTTTAGATTAAATCATGGATGTGAAAACTGTTTTAAAGGTCATCGAAACTTTGAATGTAAACAATGAGTAACTATATGTCATGTACAGATTGATAATACTTGCTGTGAAAATTTGTACTCATAATTTTTCGATTCTGCTTCACAGAACTTCTTACTTCTTTTTAATATTCCAATATTAAATTTTTGTCTTATAATATATGATTAGGAAAAATTATATATGTTATGAAGAGATAATAGTAATAGCACAGTGTGAAGGCTATATATAATGGCTTCTGTCCTTAGTAAAAACAGGAATTCTATCACTTCCAAAATTATAAAATGTAACAAAACATTTAAAAATGATTATTAAAGTTTAAAATATAGGTATTGTTTGAAAAGGGAAAATTTTTGACGGACAGACGGACATAGCCTTTATAAAAGCTCCCACTTTTTACGTTACAAACTTAGTGTGGAAGCCGAATATGTATGTATGTATGTATATCATAAATATTTACGTTACAGGACTTTTAAGGTATATATTATATTATTGACAGCACCAAGTTTAAATTATCCGAATTTTAAAAAATTTAAAGGTAACTATTTTGCCAAGTAAGAAGTTTTGAGAGCAAAGTCTCCGTAATTGTGCCAAACCAGTGCCTCCTCTAGTGTTATTTTAAGTGTTTTAAAAATATTCAATAAATTGCTGTTTTTTAAGTTGGAGCAGTCTTGAAATTTGTCCATTTATCACAAAATAAATCAATAAGTTGAAACTAATCTTAAGTCAGTTTAAATTGAAAATGTCTCATAAACAGTTAAGTTTATTAAAACAGTTATGTGTCGTAGGAATTCGTAGTAAAGGTGATTACTCGAATGATGAAATTATTAACAAGGGCCAAAGTGAAACAAAAAAAAACTAGTTTTGTTGCTGAGGTCTGAAAACACCAACTATTTGTAACAGAAGCCTTAAAAATAAGACATTTTACTTATATATGAGATCAAATAGATGATTCTTATACTGGTTTGTTTCTAGGTAAATTTTACCATCGCTTTCTTTTTGGATCATCAACGGTTTTTATCACGATGCAAACAAATTTCAGTGCTTGTAAAAATGGAAAAGATCTCTTACAATTTTTGGATTCGTGTTTATTGACCATGGATAAATTCTGCCACAGCATAATAAAAACTGCAAGAATAAAGTAAATTTCAAAAAAAAAATTTCAATCATTGTAAACTATTGAGTTGAGGCAAAATAATGCACGATACAGCTTTTTTATCATCATATCTCTTCAAACACAATACTACACGATGGGATCTGGGGAGCCCAGTCAGTTAAAGCCTTGGCCTTGCATGTGGAAGGTCCCAGGTTCGAGTCCGGGCAATAGCAAAATAACTGCTGACCTATAAACAGCCCGAAAGCCAAAAATGTCTGACGAATAATACCTCATGTTGAAAATGCACTTTAAATATGCTCCAAAGTCCCCACGCTATATACGATACCCCCTTAAAGGTTGTGTTGGGTGCCTACTCAGGTGTTGGCTTGTCACTTAACTGTGGTTTTAAATCATGATGCCCGTCGCCAATAGCCCTCGTATAGCTCTAGTGTGATGATAATTCAAACTAACCCTAACAAAACTACCAGGTAATGCAAATTCATTCAAAAAACATTTTGCATTAACTGTTGTTGTTGTGTCCATATTGTGTGCAAAAACTAGATGGATCCGAAGCTGTCGTAGACAGCTTTCGCTATTTCCTCTGCATCTTCGGAGAGAATTAAAATTTCTGGGTCTTCAAAGCCAATCCTGAAGAGCCTGGCTTGAATTGCTGGGCAGCCAAATATATGCTGCGGGGACAGTTGGACACCAGGACAGTTTGGGCAGTTTGTGGAGAAGCTTCTTTGTCCTTCCGTTGAGATTTTCATTCCTTTTAAATGTTTTGTTCGTAGTCTGGCTATTATTGAAGATATTTGCATTAACTGGCCCATGTAATCAACATGGTGACAACAAGCTAAAAAGCAAGCTAGATGCCAGACCATTTATTAATGCTCATAATACTGACAAAAAGCATGGGTAAAAAAAAAGCAAAACTAACTCTCCCTCTAATTCTGCTGTGGTGTTTGTAAAAGATCAAATACTGTACATTATGGTCAATGATGTTTAACAAGAAAATAACTCAAACTAAAAAATTTCATCACTAATTAAATTTCATTCAAAGTCACTAATTAAAAAAAATAATACTAAGTAATAATAATCTTGAAATGACCAACCTAAATCCAACGAATATACTAGATTGGGCAACTACAGTAACTACAACAATGAATTAGACCATTTTTATCCTGAAAAAATAAATCTTTTGAATAATTTCTTATGGGTTTCAGTTATCAAGACAATTGGCTAGTTTCAAATGACGTAAACTATTCCTTAATTCATTATTGTGAAACTATTGCCACTTAAGATGTGAAATATGTCCATTGTGTGCAAGTCATTGTAGTAGAGATACTGCCGTTTACCTACACTCAGCAGTACAGTCTAAAGAAACAACAACAAAATAATTTATGTACAATTGCATAATAAATCTTTTTTTTTATTTGTATAAATAATATAACAAGAATACTACAACAATAATATCAAGAATTGCCAATTACACCAGCAGCTTTTTCAGCTGACAAAACTAAGGCTTTTAGTTCTTTTAAACTTTTCACTTTGTTTCCTTGCAGACCAGATTTAACAATCTGCGAACAAAAATATATATTTTTTAATTTCACTTAATGCAAAATAAATTAACACTTTACCTCACACTTATTTAATTAAAATATTTCATTTCATTAAAATATTCTGTTTTATTGTATGTTTTGATCTGAATTTGGTGAATAGAATACTTAAATTTGATACTAGTTGACTTTAAAAAAAATAATAATAAATCTATGAATGCATAGCTCTGTATGTAACCTGTATGAAATAAACATACAAATACAATTGTCATTTCAAATACCAATAGAAAATTGCTAAAAACATGGAGGTATGTTTGATTAGTATTGATAATAAATTGCTACTAAGACCCATTTTGACCATAGACATCATAGTTAAAGTATTAGATTGGCAGATCACATGACCTACAATGCTAACGACGGGACGCACACGGAGGCCAAAATAAGAGGGCAAAATGGCCAGTGTTGCTGCCACTTTAAAAAGAAAAATACTACAAAAAAATACCGTTTAATTCTAAAATTACAAAAAAATATCGTAAAAATACTAGCTGCATTTTGGAATCTTTTTAGTGACTTTAAATCCTTTTCTAGTATTTTTTTGTAATTTTAAAATTAAATGGTATTTTTTTGTAGTATTTTTCTCCTTAAAGTGGCAGCAGCACTGGCCATTTTGCCCTCTTATTTTGGCCTCCATGCACGTCCCGTCGTTAGCATTGGAGGTCACGTGATCTGCCAATCTAATACTTTAACTATGATATCTATGATTTTGACACATTTTAATCACCAATCGGTGTTGCGAGTATGCAAGTAAAAAATTTTAATCAGTAAATACAAAATAGTAACCTCAATAAATGCATGACTTATGACTTGAGTGGGGCTCATCATGGCCAAGCACTGCAACCATTGGTCTATTTTGTACTAACCCCATCGTTTAACCTTGAAGCAGGCCGATCGCTGAAATGAACCTCAATATTTCCCTGATTGGTATATTATCCCAGGCATTGATACAAGAGATACTCAAATCTCTGTGCAGAGTAGTTGTCACATTCACAAAGATGTCGAATTCACAATATGAAACGAACTTTCCCCAACCTGTTGACACAGAGAGGGACATCTTTTACACCCATTATGCTGAGGTGTCTATTGAGAGCGCAGTGACCCGTTAGTATTCCTAAAACTAAACTCCTCAGCGCAACAGCCCATTACTGGGCCAAGGCCTGCCATGCCCAATTCAGCTTTCGTGACCAAGGGGGTGCTAGGTATATGCCCCGGTTAGGTGGTCAACCTCACGTGGGACCCTCAGTGTTTAGTTCCCAAGCATGCTTGGTCCTCATTTTATCGACCCAATTAAGGGTTGAAAGGTTAAGTGAACCTCGCCCAAACCAGGATTCGAACCCCGGACCTGTGGCACGGCAATGCAAAGCACTACCACTGCGCCACGGGGCCGTTGCATACTTTACCACTAGTGATATTTGTTGTAGCCAACAGTTAGTTTATTTTTATTGAAATTAAGCATTCGGAAAAAAAATATCTTTGATAAGATGCAAACAACACAATAACTTACCAACTCTTCAAAGCAGTTGACATCAATGGCCAACTGTCGGCGAATTTTGTCGTCATCTGAGATGGCACCCATTGCAGATTGACCAGAAGGTTTGTCTCGAGCTCGCTTCAAGATTTTGAGGCTGTCTTCCATTTTCTTAATGGAGGTCAGGACGTCACTCATTTGTGTCATACACCTACAGGGCAAAAAGAATTTAGAACAAAACTAACATAATTGTTGACTAAATTGTAAATAGAACCAAACATAAAATAAAATCATTTTCAGTGGGTCTATATGCTAGTAAAATGACACACAATAAAAAAACTATTTTTAACTGTAACTTATTATTAAAAGTTACAACTTAGCTAGTTAATTTAGTCATTTTTAGTTTTAAGTTTTTATCTTTCATGTTGTTAAAATTTGAAAAAGATGTGGACCATTATTTCAAAGTATATTAAATAAAGGGTTATAGCACGTTTGATAATTCTATTTCTCTTAATAGAGTTGTTTAAAATAACATTGTGTGTTGACAAAATTTAACAAAATGTGAAATAAAATAAATTAGTAACAATTATAGAGTTTTCTATCTGTTCATTTTACAAAAGAACATTCTATTTTTTAAGAAAAAATCACACGTGTACTTTTATGTTGACCAAGTAACTACCTCAAGCAATTTAATAAATAGTTTAATATCAAGACAATTTGCAATCAAACATGGAGGAGATTCTATTTAATTTACTTATTTTAAAATTCATCTGTTCAAGTAGTTTTAATTTCACTTACAAATCATTATAACTAAATTGGAGACAAATAATCAAAGTGAATATTTTTTTTTAAATAATCTTTTAAAATATTTTGAATTTCCATAGCTAACTCAGATTCTAAAGTATTCTAAGTTTAAAGAATCCACATAAATATAAACCTGTGGATTAGACGAATTTAAAAAAAAAAAATTACATACTGACTCATGACTCCATCGATAATTTCCTGTTCACAATTTTCTACCCAGCCTGGGGACAGTACTGACTTCACATCTTGTGAGAATTCTGTCAGGGGACTCAGTACTTGTGATACATATGGAGAGGGTTTAGAAGGCAACTAAAAACAATAAAATATATAAGATATCAGAAAAGAGTCATTTTGTATTAATTTATTTGCAACTAAAATTGCATTATGAAACAAAAAACTTATTTTTAAAAATTCAAAAACATATATTCTGTATTTTATGTTGCTGTACAGCTGGTGGCCCAGTGGCTTAGTGGTAGTGCTTTGCATTGCCACACCACAGGTCCGGGGATCGAATCCCGGATTGGGCTAGGTTGACCCATCCTTTCATCCCTTAAGTGGGTCGATAAAATGGGTACCAAGCATGCTTGGGAACTAAACACTGGGGGTTCCGCGTGAGGCTGACCACCTTACCAGGACATATGCCTAGCACCCCAGAGCCCTAGGTCACGAAAGCTGAAATGGGCACGGCAGGCCTTAGCCCAGTAATGGGCTGTTGCGCCGAGGAGTTTAGTTTAAAATTGCATTATGAAACATGAAACTTATTTTTAAAAATTCAAAAACATATATTCTGTATTTTATGTTGTTTACATGTTACTTAAACATCTTACAAACAAAAAGAACTTAACAACATAATAAGTTCAATTGATCCAATGACCATTCATTGAAAATACAGATCACTGTTATCACATTAGCAGTACTTCTCATTGTTCTTCATGAAAATACCTCCACAAGAAAGTTTTTTTAAAAAAAAACCAAGTAGGTTAGTAACAGAATCTGTCACTTAACCCGCTTCCACACAACAGTTGTGTTTAACAGGTAAAAAGTCGACAAACACAGCATTAATATTCTATATTAAACATTTACATGCTAAATTTCATTTATTTTATTTCGAAAATTCAATAATTATTACTTATCGTTTGCAAAAAATAATTTATATTTCAAAGAATAAATATGTAATATTCATCGCTTTTAAATAGAATGAAAACATATCATATCAACATACAAAGAATCCGTAGGGAAATATATTTTAATTAATTGTCTAAAAGAATTAAAGTTTCTCAAGCGATTGTTGCGAATGGCAATGGTGATTTAATTCTAATAAAAATGGCTTCCTATGCTTTTTAAATGAGCATTCAATTTTGCAGTTTTTTAAATAATTGAAGTACTTCGAATTCGAATTCCTCTCTGAAATTTTCAATGTATTCTAATTTCGATGCGCTGAATTTTTTGACGTATCACACTTGTCCGTAGCATTTGTAGTTTCGGCTATGAAAGTGGGTGACGGACAGACAGACGGACTGAACATATTATAATACCTTCCACTTTTTACGTTATAAACGTAGTGTAGCAGCTAAAAACACATATTTCCACTCAAGTTTTAAACTCCATTATCAAATGGCTCCAATTCGAAATGCTGCACTGCATTTCGAATAATGTCAATACATATAGCAAGCATGATTGTATGAAACTTACATGAAATGGGCATGGTATGAAACTAATATTGAATAGGACATTTAGTGGTCATGAAGTACATAGAAAAAGACAATTGAAAAAACTTACTATAGTAGACACCCTCTTACATTTGACCGAAGGGGAAGCCAGAAAAAATCCAGTTTTAAACCGGCGAAGTTTAATTTAGTTTTTGATACACATTTGATTGCAAATTTACGCATTGCTGATATTTGCCGTATAAATCAATACACAATTCTTCAATTCAATGTCCATTCATTACAAGGTACATAATAGTAAAAATCCATAACATCCTTGGCAAATTGTAAACTTGCCACATAATTTCAGCATATTTTTTTTTATCACCATCATATGAATGGGGGATCGATAACAAAATGAGTCATTTTTAGTGAATTTTTATATTTTAAAGATAAAAACTTTTGATGGATAAAGCAAACATCAGATTAAATGAAGTCTGGTTAAATGGGTGGCTACTGTATTAACAAAATTTTCAACATCACTTACCTCACGATTTGTTTTTCTGAATCGTTGAGGAATACTTGATATCCATTTTAAATGTGAAGTGCACTTTTCCATAAGTAACTTGACAATACATTTTCCAGCATGTTTGGGAATTTCTTCAAGTTTTACAAGTGTGTCGTTAAAAGTTGCTGCAATGCAAGGTTTGAAACCAATTGTTACTGGCATGCCATTTTTTTCGAACTACCTAGCTGAATTGTGCTATTGTGGGCTGCTACCAGTTAGTAGCACACAATATTGTACAATCGCCTCTCAATACTTGTTTCATTTAAACTCGATCTTTAAATAAATCTAGCGTTTGACTTTAATGGGGTTTTATAACTAAAAGAATATAAATATAAAACTTTTCTATGCAAGCGATATAGTCACCAAAATTGTACAACCCCGCCAAACAGAATATTTCCAATGGTAGCCTTTAACAGTGCATACTGTGTTCATTCTTTAACTGTGTATACTGTGTTTATTCTTTAACAGTGCATACTGTGTTCATTCTTTAACAGTGCATACTGTGTTCATTCTTTAACAGTGCATACTGTGTTCATTCTTTAACAGTGCATACTGTGTTCATTCTTTAACAGTGCATACTGTGTTCATTCTTTAACTGTGTATACTGTGTTTTGTTGCCGAAAAATTGTGTTAACTGCTGAAGATTCTGTTTGGAGATATTTAGGCCAGCAAAATGGAAAAAAAAGCACCAACATTTATTTTAGAATCAAGTTTGGGATTGGGACAGATAATTTAATATAAAATATTAATTTGAATAAAAAAAATAAAATACAAACTATTAAAAAAATATTTAAGAAAAATATTGTACATTCTTAAGAAATTAAATATTGTGGAATGCCATAAAGCATCTTAACTGTTATATATTTACATAATTATATCTGACTAAAGGCCAATGATTTGTTTGCCCTCTCTTGAAAAAATTTCAGGAATTTAATTGGTGACAACAAAAATGATATAGTATACAATGTTTTTAAAAAAATAGTTAAACTCTTTTCTTTTAGAAATTATGTATTCAAATCAAATCTGCAAAGCATATTATGTTTTTTTTATATAAACTAAAATGTAAACAAAGCCCATGATGCAATTATACTATAATTCTAAAGAAGAAATTTTGCAAAAAGTTGGAGCCCCATCAACATATATTATATAATATTAAATTTTTAAGTGATTTAATTTACACAAACTAAATTTTAAAAATTCATGAAAAGAGAAAAAATTAAATTTAAAATTACAAACCCAGAACTTGACCATCTACGGCTTCACTCCTTCTGATTTTAGGCTGTATAGAGGCCTCAAACAGAATTTTTAGCTGTGAAAGGTATTAAATAAATACAAAATAAAATACAAATATTTATTTTAAGATTAGTAAATGTACAGTTAATTGCTCCAAAATTTCAAAAAAGTTACAAATTCTATTTTACAGAAAACTTACGTGAGGAAGTAAAATCTGCACATCTTTGATCAAAAGAGCCATTTGTTTTGCGTCTGTATCCTGAAATTAAATAATTTACATAATTAAAAATAATTACAACAAGTTTACAATCAAAATGTTTTAAAGTATAATGCCAGTAGAGAAATGGTAAATTAATAAACAAGTATTACTTTCAAAGGACTATAAACAAGCTTTTGTTTTTTTAAAGTAATGTAACAGGCTGTCATTCCCATTTTTTTAAACACATGTTTTGCTTCTCCTATAGTTAAGTTTCTGTTAATATTATAAAATCTAGCCATAATGGATAACCATGACCAATATAATTACAATTATTTTTTTTAAAGTTTTCTTTTAAAAAAAACATTTGAACTGACAAACCCTGTTGCTCCCTCCACCCAAAAAAAGTCATTAAATAGGATTGGTGTATTTTTATTTATTTTATTAATTTCTATGTATTTCAAGGAGAAAGAACAGTTACAAACATAGTTATTACTAATAAAGAAAAATTATTCCTTACACCAAGTTCAATGGTAGTTAGAGCCCAGTGCTTGTATCGTGACAACAGCTGAAGTGTCAGCCTCCAGAAGTGATGCTTGAGAGGAAGCAGGAAAATGCCTTCGCCCCAGCAGCGATCTAGACTCAGGCACAAAGACTGAGTTGCGTTCAAATTGTAGGCGGAATTTTCATCTAGAACAAATTTCATGAAAATGTCTATGAAAATATGTATATAGATAAATTGTGCTTCAAGGTAATTTTCAAATTGTATGAAGAATTTTCATCTAGAAGAAATTACATGGAAATGTTTGTGAAAATATGTCCATACATAAAATTGTAGGAGCAATTTTCGCCTAGAAAAAAATTGATGGAATTGTTCATGGAAATATGGCTATAGATCAAATTGAAGGAAGAATTTTTATCTAGAAAAAATTTGCTGGAATTGTTTGTGAAAATATGTGCATAGATAAATTGTATTTCAAGGTTTTTTTATTGTTCAAGTTATTACTACAATTAAACAAATATAAACTACTTTTTTAATTAAAAGTTATGTTTCTTTTTAAAGTCCAAATTTCATTGTGGCTTCCAATTTTCTAGAATTCCAAAAAAACAATTCAATATCCATAAATGTTACGAAGGTACTAAAAGAAATTATATAACTCTAAATTCAAACATAGTAAAATACCTTTTAGATTTACAAAAGCTTCTAGCAAAGACTTTTCGAATTCACCTGCTATTTCTTGAAACCTGCAAAAAGTTTAAGTTGTAAACAAAAAGCAACTGAGAAAGTTCTTTTTATTAATTCAATCAATCCAGAAAGTTTCAAAATTTATATGAAAATTCATTCTGCTAATACTTAGGAAAACCTATTTACAAACAAAATATTTTTAAATAGAACTTGTTCTTACTTGTGCCCACTAGAACTGTATCACATTCATTCTGTTGAAAATAGTATATAAAATGTTCAAATGGCAATTTATGCAACTAACAAAAACTCATCTTTTATATCTAACAAAATCTCGATTCAATTCTTCTACCTGAGAATTGTCAAGAATGTATATATTGATGACAGTTTCCTGTACACAAAATGTATAATAACTAATATTTTAAATACTACTTTGGTATGCAGAATAAAATTTTTTAATTTATATAAAAATAACTATAACACTTAACCCTCTAATGCAGGATTTATTTATTTTACTTCAAATAATATTTGCGATCTTTGATAGTCACACATAAAAGGGATTTTTTTTTTTTTTTTAATCTTGTAGTGCTAGCTGGAACTTAATTATTTTAATTTTTTAAACATTGGCTTGAGGATGATGCATTCATAGATATCATAATTAAAGTATTAGATTGGCTGATCACATGACCTCCAATACTAACGACGGGATGCGCATGGAGGCCAAATAGGTGGGCATAATTGCCAATGTTGCTGCCACTTTTAGGAGAAAAATACTACGAAAAAATACCATTTATTTATAAAATTACAAAAAAAATATCGTAAAAATACTAGCTGCATTTTGGAATCTTTTTAGTGACTTTAAATCCTTTTCTAGTGTTTTTTTTTTGTAATTTTAGAATTAAATAATATTTTTTCTCCTAAAAGTGGAAGCAACATTGGCAATTATGCCCACCTATTTGGCCTCCATGCGCATCCCGTCGTTAGCATTGGAGGTCACGTGATCAGCCAATCTAATACTTTAATTATGATATCTATGGATGCATTAAATATATAGAAATTGCATCCTTTTAATTGCATTTTTTTCTTGCAGTAGTAAACTTTTCATTCTAAAACATCATTATAGCTTCCGATAGATGACAAACTGCTCAAGTTTCTGAACATCAACAATATATAAAGTCATAAATTGTACTAAAGGGTATGTAACCAAATGACAACAGTATCCAACTAGAGGGTTAAACTATTTTTTTTTAAAGTCAAGTACAACATTATTTTTAAAAAAAGTTTAAAGTTTACTTTATTACAGTCAAACTCGGTTACAACAACAACTTATTTATAAAGTCATACATGTTTGGTCACTTGAATTGCTAATAGACCTTAACATTATAATATTTTGCTTAGAATGACAATTTTTTATTAATTCCTCGGTTATAACGATAAAAATATATGTTAACATGATATCCAAAATGCCTTCTTAAAGAAGGCATTCATCTTAATACTTATTTAAGCAACTAGTGCCGAAAATAATACTTTATTAAGTGAGTGGCTTTTATTTCACGAGACCGTAGGTCGAGTGAAATAATGACAAGAGCTTAATAAAGTATTATTTGGCACGTGCTTGCTTACAATATTTTTTATAATAACGTGCAAAAAAGTATTGTTTGGCGTGAAATTTGTGTTCTTACTTTTGTCTTATTAAATTTCCTTTAATAATTTTTTTAGTACTTGTAGTTTCCATGGATATATTAGAAAATGCAAAAGTAATGAACCAATAGAAATAAGTGAGTTCCATGACATCATTTAGTTTCCATGGAGATTCATGACATCATTTTGTTTTTCTACCAATCAGATACTCTTATATTTACTTTACCGCACTAGAGCCGAAAGTACTTACTTTCGGCACTGTCTGTGACGTAAGCACGTAAAGTGTCGTTTTCGCAACGATTTATGAATGAATATGATATAAAAAAGTTAACTTTTTTGCATGTTGTTTTAAAAAGATTTTTTTTAATTAAATTTTATTTACCAAATGATGTGATAAGTTACCAAATTTGAAATGTATTTCATGCCTCAAAATTTTATTGACCGGAGAGATGGAGAAATTAAACTACTACTAATAGCACATAAAGTTGAAATTTATTAAATAGATGCCATTTTATCACTTTAATAATATGATAATATAATATGTATTTTACCCTTTTAGATGATTAAATACACTTAAAATTTAACATTGTTTATAATGTTACTCGTTTTCAACGCCAAAAACATTGGGGGTTCCTTGAATGACGCTATAACCGGGTCGTACTGTAATAACAAACCAAATAAAAGCTGACAATGTACATAATTTAAATTTTAAAAATCACCATCACAGGCAATAAAAACTCAGATTAAATAAACTATCAATTTAACTGTTAAAAAACATACCTTATTTGAAAGTACACATCCAGATTCCACTTAGAATTAAACTCTTTGTAAGACGCCAAGCTTCTTAACCTTCTCACACTGTTCTGGTCTCCACAGAAGGTCTCGAAACTGTCGAGGAATTTCATGCTGGCTGAGTAGTTCTGATGGAAAAGCTGAGGGTCCCCTACAGAATACAGATGGACTGAGGATACATATCCGAGACACTCGATGAATTCAGGCCACACAGCATTGACAAGGAAATCGAAACCAGTAATGATATCAGATCTTCTAGAAAACAAAAGAGTTCATGCGAATTTGGTTTGGTGATAAATAAGGACATCAATTTTAAATATTAAGGACCCCGTAGAGTTACAAAAACAAATGTCTTAAGCGTGAACTAGTCCGAATAACCACGGATCTCCAAACCAGAGTATCCCAGTGTTAATTCAATGGGGGAAGTTATTTTTCAAGCCACATCTCTGGCTGCATTAAATGTTTACAAACAGTTTTTATATATGATAAATGTAGATGACTTACAGGCCTTTATAATCCTGCTTTTTCAAATTGCTTAGAATATTTTGCGAAAATTTATTTTTGAAAATTAAAAAATATTTAATTATAGAGACCTGTAAGATGGATTATAGAGACCTTATAAGACAGCTACACTTATCATATAAAAAAAATTAAAAAATTAAATACAGCCAGAGAAATGTGGCTTAGAAAATCCTTTTTGCGTTGGATTTAACACAGAGGCTTTGGTTTGGAGACCCACGGTCGATCAGGCTCATTCACCCTTAAGGGTGAATGGGAGCGGGTCTCCAAACCAAAGTCTTCTCTCTATTTAATCCGATGGGAAAAAAATAATTTTCTAAGCCAAATTACTCTGGCTGCATTGAATATCTTTACAAACGGTTTTATTAAATATAGCTTTAGCTGGCTTACAACATATTACAGGGTTCGTACTCTATCTATGATAGTGAAATTCAGGAGTTTCTAAGGAGTTTTTCAGGAGTGCAGCAATGTAAATTCAGGAGGTATCGCAAAATAAATTTGAATATGCGTGTTTATTATTGTATTGGTCTAGTGACTTAGACCGAGAATGAAGGAAACAAGGGGTGTAAATGTTGTGGAAAATTTGAGGCTTCGGTGTAAAAGCCAACCCCTTTTTATGGGAAAAAATCGCCCTTTTTGGCGATTTTTTAAATTTTCGTGACTGTTTTAATTTCATGACTTTTTCGACCGGTAGACATCCTGATAAAGTACGAGAGAAAACCGACTGAGAGAGGAGAAAAATTATTCATGTCGTCAATTTTTTTAGGGGAGGGGGGGAATATCAGGAGATGATACACAAATTTCAGGAGTTATAAGGGCCCTTAAAAAATAAAAATGAAATTCAGGAGTTTTTCAGGAATTTCAGGAGTCGTACGAACCCTGATATTAAATCTGATAATAACAAGATACAAAATTTTTTTAGTTGCTTAACAAGAAACTCCTTTTTTTTAAACCTTTAATCATGCATTCATCAATACACAAGAAACTTTTTATTATCTTATATGTATTACAATACAAAAAAAAATTCACACTTAAATATTACAATACAAAAAAAAATTCACACTTACGAATGAATTGAAATGACGAATGAATGTCAATTAAAATGTTTCATTTAAAAAAGGGCAGTTTTATTTATTTGTTGATAATATTCTTACCTTCTACACCTTTGAGTCATATTCAAAATTTCTTGGCAAGATGATGATATAAACCCAAGAATCCTAGTGTAGACTTTGTCCAACCCAAGTTTAGTGACATTATTTTGGGTTACTAGCTAATAAGAACCAAAGAAAAAGTTATTTTTTTTAAAAATTAATAATTATTAAAATATAATAATGGTACATTCTTTAACTCTATGACAAACTTAGGATCTATTTCAAATGCCTATTAAGGAAAAAAAGCATGCTTAAAAAAGGCTTCAAATAGGCAATGTCACTAATAATATTTCATTAGAGAATTTCAATACTATTAGCTATTAAAAAAACTCTAAATTCTTCGTTTTCATTAAATATAAGGTTTCAGACTAAAACTTTGTTATTTATACAAATTTTGCGAGGTTTACAATAAGTTTATGCCTTTCAAAAAAAGCAATTTTATGATGGATTTCAGCTGTTCTAGTTAATTCAGTTCATTGATAATCTTGGTTTTCATTTTAAATTCATAAAATTATTTTTACAAAGGCGATGCCTATAGTAATTATTCTATGAGGATCCTTAACTTTAGCCTGAACAGATTTGTTTCTGTGAAAAACTTTTCGACTATGAAATCATCTTTAGATTTTCTTTTAGACATTTTAGATGTTGCTTTTATTTGAAAAACTATTTAAAAAATAGAACAGAGACTATCTGAACACTTTTTACAGGTAGATAGTTGAGTAACAAGCTAAACTATACTGCGAAATGCAATATGTCTCGTCATCGTACTTTACTTAGACATTTATTATATATGCATTACACATTTTAAAATTCTTACATCTTTCATAAAAGGCTGAACTATTTCTTGTCGAAAAAACTTTTCGACTATGAAATCATCTTTAGATTTTCTTTTAGACATTTTAGATGTTGCTTTTATTTGAAAAACTATTTAAAAAATAGAACAGAGACTATCTGCACACTTTTTACAGGTAGATAGCTGAGTAACAAGCTAAACTATACTGCGAAATGCAATATGTCTCGTCATCGTACTTTACTTAGACATTTATTATATATGCATTACACATTTTAAAATTCTTACATCTTTCATAAAAGGCTGAACTATTTCTTGTCGAAAAAAACTTTTCGACTATGAAATCATCTTTAGATTTTCTTTTAGACATTTTAGATGTTGCTTTTATTTGAAAAACTATTTAAAAAATAGAACAGAGACTATCTGCACACTTTTTACAGGTAGATAGCTGAGTAACAAGCTAAACTATACTGTGAAATGCAATATGTCTCGTCATCGTACTTTACTTAGACATTTATTATATATGCATTACACATTTTAAAATTCTTACATCTTTCATAAAAGGCTGAACTATTTCTTGTCGAAAACAGTTTTCAGCTTTCTTCTCTTCACTAATCAAGGAGTATATTCGAAGCACTTTATTCAGATTTCCCTCATCACTTGATAAAAGACTTTTGAGAAAAACCCTTTGTAGCTTTTCTTCTAAATGTTTACCAATTATCTGCACTTCCTAGTTTTAAAAAAAAGTAATTTTATAAGCAGGGATTGGAAATTTACTATTAAAAAGTAACTCTGTTACAGTTACTTAATTTAAAAAGAACTCTGTTGAAATTAAAGTTACTTAGTATGAAAAGTAACTAGTTACTGTAACTTTATATGAAAATTAACTAATTACAATTACTTTTAGAAAATTCAAGTTTAAAAAAAAAATTAATTTAACTATCTTACTTTTTTTTAAAGAGAACCAAGTTTAAAGAAATAGGGACAAATGGAAAAAAAGTCCAAGACCTAAAATTCAACCATGTTAAAAGTTAAATTTTAAATAATTGAATTTAAGCCGAATGCCTGACTGCCGAAAATATCCGTGAAGAGCAGCATGAGAAGTAACAGAAAATCAACCAAAAATTTTGTTACTTCCATAGATATCATAGTTAAAGTATTAGATTGGCAGATCACGTGACCTCCAATGCTAATGACGCGACGCGCATGAAGGCCAAATAAGGGGGCAAAATGACCAGTGTTGCTGCCACTTTAAGGAGAAAATACTATGAAAAGATACCATTTAATTCTAAAATTACAAAAAAAAAATACTAGAAAAGGGTTTAAAGTCCCTAAAAAGATTCCAAAATGCAGTTAGTATTTTTATGATATTTTTTTGTAATTTTAGAGTTAAATGATATTTTTTCGTAGTATTTTCTCCTTAAAGTGGCAGCAACACTGGTCATTTTGCCCCCTTATGTGGCCTCCATGTGCGTCCCTTCGTTAGCATTGGAGGTCATATGACCTGCCAATCTAATACTATAACTATGATATCTATGGTTACTTCGTTACTTCTAAAAGTAACTAAGTTACAGCTACAGTTACTCTCTGAAAAATGTAACAGTGTTACCTAAAAAAACTGTTTCAAATAACAGGCTTTACAAGCAATGCATTACTCCAATCTCTGGTTATAAGTATCTAATGATTCATTCGCTTTCACCCCTCTGAGAGATGAGCAAGTTGGCTGAAGTGTTAGCTTGTTTTCACAACATGAGATTTAAATTAAAATTTTAACTGAAAATTGAATTTCTTACACTTTTTAAAATTACATTTCTGTAGTAGACGGTTATAAAAAGCTCCGTTATGCTTTAAATTTTAAAATGTAATGGTATTATTAAATTTATAAATTTTTACAACTTATGTGTGTTGCTAGAAAACCCGACAGCCAGGTGAGGGGTTTATACGTCTGTATCCCTCAGAGGGTAAACACTAAAGCTAGTAAATTTTAAATTTACTAGTTAGCATCAATTCTTATACATTTTATAACTATTTTTACTTTCTAGTTATGTATGAAGACACTTTTATACTATGTAAAAAAAAATAATGACACATTTTTCAAAATTTCAATACAATTTTATTCGGTACTTTTCCGTTTCGTGGGCGTAAATCTCGCCAAACGGAATCAAACGATAAAGTCACCAAAAATGCACACCTGCCGCCAAACGGAATATGTATATATGAATATTCTGTTTTATTAAATTTAATTAATAATTGTTTTGCCGGTAAAAGGTAAAAATTCCGCTTGTCGCAAAAGATTCTGTTTGGCGAGATTTGCACCCGCGAATAGATAGATTTGATAGATCTTTGAAAATACACAAATAAACATCCACAAAGCAAGGAATAAACTTTTTAATTATAGTGTTTAATTATTAAATAAAAGTTATATATTTAACTATTTTAAAACATCACCTGATCTTTATGTTGAAGATCTTTGATATCGGATACTTTTTGCATGTGAAATTTTACAGAGTTATAAGAAAATGCAACTCTTTCTAACTGCAAAGGACTAAAAAAAAAAATCAGGCAATTAGTTGTTTAATTTTTTTTAAACGATTATTTTATATATGTTGCTTTAGACACAACCATGAGTTAAAAATTATTTAAAGGACATTCAAATTTTTTTTTAAAAACAAACAATAGTTGTTCAACTGGGAATTCTGAAAAAAAATGTTTAATATAAAAACTAGGATTCAAGTTAAGAAAGAATGCAGAACGTAAAAATTAATAATTTAACTTCCTAGATAATAATTAAATATTTTTTATTGTTCTTGTATATACTCGCCGCCAACCAAATTAGAACACGTTAGGGATGGCAGTTTTTCAGAAAAACCGGTTTTTCAAATACGTACCGGTTCCATTCCTAAAGAGTAACAAATAAGGGTAGCGGGAACTATAATAACATATAAAGTAATAATATATAAATTTAATATACAAAAACATATAAATTCTAATGTTTGTACTTGATTTCTTTCAAAGAATGTAAAAGATCATGTTATAGGCTATAAAAAGAAACATTTCTAAACACAGGTTTCATTATTTAACTAAACTGAAGTTCAGTTGAAAGTTTTTTGGAAAATTTCAAGCATTACTTTTTATATTCAGTATAAAAGCAGGTTTGAAAACACCATGGCATAAACTTACTTATCATCTTCTTCTGATGCAGCATTCAAATCTGATATTTTTCCGAGACCTTCCAGAACACATATTGCATGATAAGCCGACACCTGAGGGTTCATTCAGGATTACATTATGGTAACTTATAATACATACATAAAAATTAACTATGATAATAGTCTTAACATATTTAATTAATACAAAATTATAGTTTATGCAATAGTCATAATACTTTAGTAGTTATGTTGTTTAATAAAAAAAAAGAGTTGAGATGCATGATATGAGAATTTATAGTAAGATTCAGGTACTAATTACACTAATATTACATCATAAATAACAGAAATATTACTAATTTATGTTACATATTAATTCAAATAATTTTTTTTAAAAATTTAGTAAAAACTGTGCTACAATCAGTGTTCTACCTTTGATGCGTGGTTCGTAGCTCTTTGAACAAACAAATTAGTGGCAAATTCCAAGGTGCTGTTTAAACCGCTTTTCACATGCTGAAATCACAATTTTTTAATAGAAAGTATAAAAGATTTTTTTTTTAATTTTTACAAACAGCTATCAACATCTTTTTGTTACACCAATAAAATATCATTTCCCTCAAGTACTTACATCAAGTTCATTTTTAAATTAATGTGACTCAAATTTTAAATGGATTGTCTAAACCAACCTGAATGCAAAAAAATACAAACAATAAGATATATAACATATAAGATAACAGAGAACATGACATTTTAATTTAAACCCTCGTTACGCTAACAAGGATAAATTTTAATTTTTGGCAAATAAAAGATAAAGAAATTACAATGCTATAGCTTTTGATAATGAGAACTAATAAGAAAGTATGAAAGTTTTTTTTATAACTTTTAAAAAATCACATTTATTGTTAAAATGCATCAATATATTTCCCTCAAGTATTACATCAAGTTATAACTTAGATGAGTATTTTAGATGCTAAACTACTAATGCAAAACAAAATAAAAATAATTAATATAAATATAGTAAAAACATTCAGTTTTAGTTAAAACCTTTAAACGTATTTTTAATTTGTTTAGTAAAAAACTTAGTTTTTATAAAACTTGATTTATAAAATTTAAGTTTTGTTACTTATTTTTAAAAACTTATTTATAGTTAAAACGTATTATACTTTCATTATTACAAAACTTTAGTTTTTCTAAGTTATAACTTAAAGGTTAGTAAAACTATAGTTTTAGTTAAAACTTAGTTTTAGTTAAAACTTTAGTTTTTAGTTAAAACTTTAGTTTTAGTTAAAACTTTAGTTTTTAGTTAAAACTTTAGTTTTTAGTTAAAACTTAAGTTTTTAGTTAAAACTTTAGTTTTTAGTTAAAACTTTAGTTTTTAGTTAAAACTTTAGTTTTTAGTTAAAACTTTAGTTTTTAGTTAAAACTTTAGTTTTTAGTTAAAACTTTAGTTTTGGGTCTTGTATCCCAATGTATAGGGATACATACAACACCAGTTTTGAAAACACTTTCTTTCTCCACTCATTCGAATGGCTTTCTAGGAAACTGAGTGAGCGTCACTGTTTTTATTTTTCACCACTTTACTTGGGTTTGATAAGCAATTGGGATTAACCTCAAACGAGGTAGATTTAAAACAGTGACGCTCATGCTGCTTCCTGGAAAACCACACAAGGAATAAATTACTTTCCAAGCTTGCATTGAAATCAGGACTATAAAAGAAGATAAAAATTCAAATACTGCACACACTAATTAAAAGGATCATTTCAATTCCCCAGTAGAAAGTTCAATTTCATATGCGAAAATTGGAAAATATGACTTTTTAAAAAGCACATTATAGGTTTTAGAGGCTGGATATAGGTTTAAAGAAATTCTCATAAAACATCGAACAGAACCAATTTCCAGGAAATGTTTGTGGTTCTTTATTGTTATTTAACCTTTCCATACTATACAAGGGTGTCAGGAAAAATTAAAGGAAACCAAAAGTCAACATTGTTCCTGGTTCATTAATTGGTCTATCCATCTTCAGACATGCTACAGTTCAGTAGGTCAGAAAGTTACAAAATAAAAATTCTATTTTCTATATCTTAAATCTCAGAAAAAAGCACCCTCCCCCCCCCCCCTTATATACCCTATAACATTTTAATAAAAATCTGCATTAATCTCAGGGATGATGAAATCAGAAGTAAAAAAAGGAGTCAAATCAGGAGTCAAAATTCTATGTTTCTGCTGAAAAGTAGCTCGCATGCAACTTCTAAATGTCAAACAAAAGAAGAAAATGATAGCATGAAGATGATTAGCATCAAAAATTATTCCAAATTCATTTTGTCAAACAAGTTTCAATTTGATAGACTTTTGAACATGAAGTTTGGACTTCCAAAACCAGAACTTTCAATGTCTCATGCCACCTGAACCAAGTTTTTTTATCAAAAAAATAGCCATTGACTTACCAAGTTGCTGGATAAATTCACGAGATCCACATAATCCTTGTTGATGAGTTCCACCATGGCCGCACACAGAATCTTGTGGTACATATTGAGGTGCTCTCGCATGGTCTCCAAGGAGTGGTACCGGCGACAGTTGCTGACAAATCGGTCCACGCTGAACTCATCCTATAAAAGACCAATTGTTGTTTTAGTCTCGGTTGCAGAGCCTGATCTAGGAAAATTCAGACTATAGGCACAATCAATTCTGGGGCCCCTTTATGGAAAATGTTGTGTACGATTGTCCCTAATGATTGTGCTATATGGCCGATGTGTCAGATTTTTTTTTACAATTTTATTGGCTTTCTTATAATATTGATCAAACCAACCACGTAATAGATCAATGTCCGAGACAAATAAAGTTAAAAACAAAGTGGGGTGTCAGAAAATTTTACAATTTATCGAAATTTTGGGGGTCTACAGCATTTAGCATAATAGAAACTAAAATTTTGGGGCCCCAGGCCTGGGTCTAACGGGCCTCATGGTAGATCAGGCCCTGCTAGATTGGATTGACTTCTTATAACCTCTTCGCTCCAGAGGTACGCATATGTGAACACTGAACCTTTGTAGAATTTACCTCACAACTTCAGTTTACAATTGAAGAGCTCAGTGGAAGAACGTGCTAAGTGACAAAAAGGTGAAAACGAGAAAATGAGCTTTGAAGTTTTTCGTTTTCGCTTACAACATTAAAAAAGATGCTTGCAAATGGAAAAAAAATTTACTTAACCTTAAGTTTATCAAAAAGGGGAAACTTGTTATTTTTAAAAGAGGGTAATAACATGTTCGTTGACTAAAAAATTTAAATTTTTTCAAAAGTGTCCATATATATGTGATATATCGTATAAATCTCTATAAAGTTATAATATTAACCACACAAATCTCTATACTATTCTAATATTCAGTTGTTTCTTAATAACTCTCAGTTAATGTCTTGCCGATCCATCGAACAGTTCCCACGTTTTAATAAGCGTCAATACATTCTTTCCCAGAGAAATCGCAGATGCAGCAGACTTTGTTTTGACTTCTGATCCACTCTTCTCATAACCATTAAAAATATATGCACTTTTTAATTAGACTTCGAGATGTAAGGTTGTATGTGCTTTTTGGCGGACCGAGCTACGGCTCCGGACTCCGTCCCGTTAAATACTTAAAATGATTTCTTTATAATAAAGGATTTTGGACGTCCAAACTACCTTCATTTCTGTAGTTAACTAAATCATAATTATGCTCTCCTGTGTAGTAGATGTTATTCTACTACATATATATATATATATATATATATATATATATATATATAATATATATATAATATATATATATATATATATATATATATATTATATATATATATATATATATATATAATATATATATATATATTATATATATATATATATATATATATATAATATATATAAGCTCTTCAATTTTTTTAATACTAACTACCTTTATTACAAGTAGAAAGTTCAAGCTTTTCATGATATCTATACTGAAGCAGCTGCTTTATTACTTGCATTAAAAAATGACGTACCAAGAGGGTCAAGCAGATTTCGGTGCAATTGGGAAAAAAAGTTTACTTAACCTTAAGTTTATTAAAAAGGGGAAACTTGTTATTTTTAAGAGGTAATAACATGTTCGTTGACTAAAAAATTTCAATTTTTTCAAAAGTGTCCATATATATATATATATATATATATATATATATATATATATATATATATATAATATATATATATATATATATATATATATATATATATATATATATATATCATATATATAAGCTCTTCAATTTTTTTAATACTAACTACTCTTTATTACAAAGTAGAAAGTTCAAGCTTTTCATGAATATCTATACTGAAGCAGCTGCTTTATTACTTGCATTAAAAAATGACGAACCAAGAGGGTCAAGCAGATTTCGGAGCAATTGGGAAAATAGTTTTTTCAGTGGTTAATTTATTAGACATTTTAGAACAAAGTAAAAGTTAAAATAGTCTATTAATCACAAAAAACTGACAGAGCCTATTTGTTCATTCGTAGCACACCAAAAATGTGTATTTTTAACCCTCAAAACATCAAATTTCACTAACTTGATGCGACTCTCAGCAAATGTTAAACGCTACTTTTGTTCCAAATTATTTACAAAACGTACTTCTAAATACATAATTGTTTGAAAAATATGTTTATGTAAAGAATATGTGCATAGGATTTTTTTCTTTTAGGAGTGAAGAGGAAAAGATCTACTAAAAACTAAACTCCTCGGCGCAACAGCCCACTACTGGGCCAAGGCCTGCCGTGCCCATTTCAGCTTTCGTGACCTAGGGATCTGGTGTGCTAGGCATATGTCCCGGTAAGGTGGTCAGCCTCACGTGGAACCACCAGTGTTTAGTTCCCAAGCATGCTTGGTACCCATTTTATCGACCCACTCAAGGGATGAAAGGACGGGTCAACCTCGCCCAATCCGGGATTCGATCCCCGGACCTGTGGCTTGGCAATACGAAGCACTACCACTAAGCCACTGGGCCTCGGAAAAGATCTACACTTGGGCAATTATAAGTTGTTGTTGAGTAATTGTCTACCTGTTAAGTAATTGTTTACCTGTTTGTAATCTACTACATGTCTAATCTTGAACTAAGGTAATGTGACACGATCACAGAAGTCATGATGAAAAAACATATTGTTGTTTTGGTCTTACAAGAGCTACACTAGAGCTAGTGTTAGTTGTAGTTAAGTAATTGCACCTCTAATGTTATCTTGAAATACAGTAAAGCGATAAGATCACTGAATTCATCTCAGAAAGATCAATTGTTGTTTTTGAGGTTGGTTGGAATAACCTCTTACAAGAGCCACACTTGGGCTATTGTAAGTTGTTATTGAGTAATTGTACTACCAGTGTAATCTTGATCTAGGGTAAAGTGAAAAGATCATTGAACTCATCAGTCATCATGAAAAGACTGATTGTTGTTTTAGGCTTTGTCTTGACAAAAATAGTTTAAACATTTATTGTATATATCGATTGCTTTGCGATTTGAGCCAAATCAGCTTATTGTTCTGAAGTGTGTGGCATCTATTGCAAATAGAGTGATTGATATAGTGCCTGATATCAAATATATTTTTTCTTCTGTCTTTTAAAACATGTATAATATTTACAGTAGGTACTGTAATTTTGTAGGTTCACTGTAAATTAAGTTTCAAAACTCATTACAACATGGATTCGATTTCATTACTTAGCATATTCATATATATAATTTATTTTTATCTTATTTTAAAATGCGATTATATTATTTTTTTTAGTATTTGGGTATAGCTAAGATATAATGGCCGGTCTGATTATTGGCGACTATTTCCGAGCTTGAAAATTTAACCTAGGCTATATTGTATGAAACATGAATCTCTATGTATGAAACAAGAATCTATATTGTATGAAACAAAAATCTATATTGTATGAAACATGAATTGGGATGCATTTCAAATTTGGGCATTTTCGCTGCTTGGTAACATAACGCAAATAACCTAATCGAGACAGGCCACTATATCAAAGCTGTCCCCAAAACAAATATATACGAACCGCCATGAAGTCATCTTTATTGAAACAAAGCGCCGACGTGGACTTATCTAGATGAGAATCCATTTTATATGTTGTTTCTTGAAAGCAAATTATAATACTTTCAATGATAGTTTATTCTGATAATCATAATTAATAAAACTTTAAACAATTATAAGAGAAGTGACAAGTCATATTACAAACCAGAAATAAACAAACATTGCACAATTTCAGAAACGTTGCCAACTTTTCATTGAAAAAATCAATTACTACTACTTTTACTAAAAACTGAAACATTTCTTAATTTGAACGTCTCAACTCCACTCCCTTTCAATTTCAATGTGTCTGTAAAGTGTAAACAAAGAATTTTTAAACATGGGGAAAGCGAAAAACAAAAAAGATCAAAGGAAAGAAGAATCCAAAAGTCAGTTTTCGTTAGTTTTGTGTTACTTAGTTTATTTTCTACTTAAAAATGTACGAATATAATATTTGTGCTTGTTCTTTTACCTTTAGATCCCCTTTTCAAAGGTCTTCCTCCCGCCATTGAAAAACTCAGTGAAAGAATCGGTCTTCGTGTAAGTCTGTTTATTGCGTTTTTAATTTTTTTACAAGATGTATTCTAAACTCGTGAAAAATTGATTGTAGGTCCCTTTTTTCATTTTAGATTGCAATCCTTCAATAAAAACAAAAGACCACAGTGTGCACAAACACAACTATAACATGTTTTACTCTGAAATGTTTTTTATAGTTAAATATATTGTAGTTGATATAATCCATGCGGAATGTAGTCCAAGTGGTATGGCTATGATATAAAAGGCAGGTCTGTTCATTGGCAACTTTTAATTTTTGGCAAGCTTGAAAATTTTGAGTAAGTAGTGTTCCTATACCACCGAATTGTATGAAATGTGAAGTGGAATGTTTACCACATTTCGGCATATTCGTTGCTTGGCAACATAACACAAATTGCCAAATTGAGGCCACCCACTATATCATAGCTGTACTCGAAGAGCTACCAAAACTTAATTACCTGGTAAACATTCCTGTTTATCTTCAAAACAACTGAATAAGAATAATAGTCAATGAACAGAACTTATGTCATAGCTGTGCCTTGAACAAAGAAATACAATTAAGAGCAGATGAACTTGATCGGCCACGGGTCTCCTAACCAAGTGCCTCTGTCTGAATCCAATGGAATATATATATATATATATATATATATATATATATATATATATATATATATATATATATATATATATATAATATATATATATATATATATATATATATATATGTGTTCTAAGCCACATTTTCCGGTTGTATAGTATTGAATATTTTTACAAACGTTTTTTTTTTATGATAAATGCAGCTGACTTACAGGTCTCTATTATCTCACTTTTTGAAATTGGTTCAAATATTTTGTGTAAAATTATTTATTGAAATTTTAAAAAAAGTGGGATTATAGGACCTGTAAGTCGGCTACAGTTATCATGTAAATAAAAAACGTTTGTTTAAATATTCAATACAGATGGAGAAATGTAGCTTAGAAAAGAATTATTTCCATTGGTTAATAAAGAGCCACTGGTTTGGAGACCTGCATTCTCTCCCTTAAAGTATAACTCTCTTCTCTAAATTTCATGTTTTGTTCTTCCAATTGTGACCCATTGAGTTAAAGCATTGGACGAGGATATCTTTGCAGCTTCTATCCTTGTCTTAGCCATCCTATAAAAAAGTGACACTTAAATCCTACACTGTTTATGTAGGGGGAGGAATGCATGTTAAATCTATGGGGTCCTAAGTTCTGACACCACATACAAGTCACTATAAGTTTAAAGGGAGCAGCAGCTCAGTTGTTGTCCTCCTCACTTGACAAGCAGTAACTGCTTAATTGGCTAACATAGAACAATAGACAAAGGATCTCTTAATCTCAGTTTGCATTAAAACTTACTAAATATTTCAAATTAAACCACCAACCATCATTAAAAAGGCAATTTATTTTTCGTTTATAATTCAATATGTTTATAATTCTATTACTCTATACTTTTGTTATAATTTTTTCTCATAACACAGAAATTCAACACGAAATAGAATTTTTTTTAAAAATATAGTTATAGTTATATTTCTTTTTTCCACAGAAAGTACCAGAAAGCTACATTAAAAAATTCATTAAAGATGTCCTGCCATCAACCAACACATATGCTTTAGATGAACTGAAACACTATGTCTTCAGTTTTGATAAGTACAAGAAGAGACGAACTGCCATCGCTAGGAAGAAACGCAAAACTTTGCTCAATGCCAGTGAACAGAGACGACTTGCTACATATAAGTTAGATCCCACCACTACTAAGTAAGCTGCTGCTTCGGGTATTAATATGTATCAGGCTATATGTAGACAAAGGATATATTTACCATTTAGTAAATGTGTTAAAAAGGTCACTTTCATACATTCAGTGCAATATAATATATTAACAATGAAGAAGTGCAGCATATTTAGCCTACATTTTTTTTTTGAAAGATTTTTTTTAATGGAAAAGTAGGTATTGACATATTAATGATGTCTCCGTCCGTCTGTCTGTACTTTCAAAATCTGTTTTTATCTGTCGTATCTTTTTTAGAATGTGTATAAATCTTGTGTAAAAGTGGTTCTAGGTGACCATTACTGTTGCAAACCAACTGGCTTTCATATTTGAATTTCAGAAGTAGGTAAGTAACAGGAGAGAGGATATTTTAGTTCTTTTAGAACTGGTTAGATTTTGTTTTTGAGTTGTTCTTTATGTGATAAAGTTCAATCAGAAATCAAATTCCGAAACAAAGTTACGAAAAAAAATTATTTAGCAACTTTAAAGTAAATAAAAAGATTAACAAATGCTGGTGCAATCCCAAATTGTTCCCCAGGCCCCACGTCACGGCTTTCATCATGCATGTCTATTGCGATAAATGCTGGATTTCTGTATATGTTTGGATTCCTTTACTAACATAATTACATTGTACATTAATATGTACACTGAATAATTACATTGTACATTAATATGTACACTGAATAATTACATTGTACATTAATATGTACACTGAATAATTACATTGTACATTAATATGTACACTGAATAATTACATTGTACATTAATATGTACACTGAATAATTACATTGTACATTAATATGTACACTGAATAATTACATTGTACATTAATATGTACACTGAATAATTACATTGTACATTAATATGTACACTGAATAATTACATTGTACATTAATAGTAAAATAGGGAATTTAAAATCTTGTGAGCAGGGCTGCATATTTGTAGGGCCAGGTAACAACTGGGCAGATGCTACGTCATCAGCTGTTAGGCTTTTAAGATTGCTGATTTTAAATATTCGTCGTAATTAAGTTATTATTGCACAGAATGAAGAAATATTTTGGATTTAGGAGTTCCTCAACTTTTTCTGGAGGCTGGGGAGCCAGTCGGTTAGGCATTCGCCTAGCATGCGGAAGGTCCCAGGTTCGGGTCCGGGCATCGCCAAAATAACTGCCGACCTATAAACAGCCTGTGCAGCCAAAAATGTCCAACGGATAATTCCCCGTGTGGCGGGAGTGCACGTTAAATATCCTTCAAAGTCCTAACGCTGCGTACAATGTCGCCCTTAACGTTTGCACTGGGTGCCTACTCGGGTGTCGGCTCGTCACTTGACTGTGGTTCTAAAATACGACGCCTGTCGCCAATAGCCCCTGTGTAGCTCTAGTGTGACAATAATTCAAATTAAACTAAACTAAACTTTTCTGATTCAATTTAACAAGTAATAAATCCTGAACATTGTTTTAAATTTAATTCTACTATATACCGATTATGGAAGATTCAAATTGTGTGTTACACATTGTGTAGTAATTTTTTTAAAAAACCAATTGTTTTTTTATAATAAATATCCTATAGAACCAATTCTACTTAATTTTCAACAGCATAAAATCAAAGAAAATATTTGCATCACTGTTTTGCATGATATTTGTAATTTGAGTTGTAAAAGTGGGTGACAGCCAGACAGTGATTTTATAATTTTTTCCACTGTTTATGTTATAAATGTAATATGGAATAAAACTGGAATTGGTTAAGAAGTTTTAAGATCATTAAATGATGGCAGATTTTTCTATTAATTTTTTCTAATTGCATCTAACAAACATTAGTTCTTTTTTTAATTCCACATAAAGTAGAAGTTTATTTTAAATTATTTTAAAATTTATTTTAACTTTTTGTGATTTATATGTTTTGTTCTAGATTCCACACATTTGTTCCTATACACGAACTATGGAAACAGTATATGCACTCAATGCTTCAACTGAAAGAGTGAGTAATCAAGTGTAAAGAGTACTCTTACCAGGTTAAATTGAAACGGAAATAAAGCATGTTTCCCCCATGCTTTACACACATTTTCAGAGATAGAAGTGGGGAATGCCCTCCCATTTGGTTGCAAATCTAATTAAGTTTGTCTAAAAAATTGACTTCTGCTCTGATCTGTACTCATACTCTGTTTACCCTCTTAGGGATAAGCAAATTGACTGAAGTGTAGACTCGTTTTCACTGCACGAGATTGAAATGTACATTTCAATCAAACTCATGAATAGAGAACACTATCCTCTTAATTTTAGAATTCTTAAGATATTACCAATTCGATATAACGCCTTCTTTCGTATTATACTTTATCTCCATCGCAATAAATCTATTTGCAGTTTTAAAGTTAATCTCCACAGCACTAGATCAAATGATGTTTCCCCCATGCTTTACACACATTTTCAGAGATTGAAGTGGGGGATGCCCACAATATCCCAGTTGGTTGCAAATCTAATTAGGTTTGGCTAAAAAAATTACTTCTGCTCTGCTCTGTACTCATACTCTGTTTACCCTCTTAGGGATAAGCAAATTGACTGAAGTGTAGACTGGTTTTCATGACTGGATTGAAATGTACATTTCAATCAAACTCATAAATAGAGAACACTATCCTCTTAATTTTAGAATTCTTAAAATATTACCATCTCGATATAACGCCTTCTTTCGTATTATACTTTATCTCCACAGCACTAGATCAAATGATGTTTTTCAAATCCCTAATTTCCATAAAGATATCTTTTGTAAACATTTCTTCTACCTCGCTCCTAAATTATACAATAGTCTTCCCATCGATTTAATAAAATATTAATAATTATGCTACCTTTAAACGTAAACTTTTCAATCTTCTGATCAATATCGACGACTTAGATCTCTATTTCTCACTTTATTGAAGCTCATAATTTTTTTCCCTTTTGGTATACAGCTTATTGCCAAACTTTTCTGTGTATTTTTTTAAGCAGTTTGTTGTTGCTTTATTTATTATTTTTCATCATTTCTCTATGTTATTTGTGTGTGTCTGTTCAAATAATATAACATTTTTTCTATTTCGGCTATACGGGATTCCATGTTTCCCCTTGGCGTTCGTTTGTTTTAATTTGTTGTTGTTTTTTGTGATAATAAAGTTTATTATTATTTTTATTTTTTTTCAATCATATTTCTGTAGTGGCTAAATTATAAAGGACTCCTCAATACTTCAAAAGTTTAAACTTACTAAAATTAAAAAATAAATAAAATGATGTGTTGCTTGACAACCTGACAGTTAGGTTTATATGTCTGTATCCCTGAGAGGAAAATAATTATTATTTGTGATTTATATTTCTATTAATTTACTTTCAGTCCTCTTCCGAGTGACCTTTCAAACACCTACCAGAAACTGTTGAAGGCCGACTACCATGGCTGCATGCTAGTCGTAGTCTCATCCAACTGCCCTAACTACGTCGGGAAATCTGGCATTGTGATACAAGAAACAAAAAATGTCTTCAAACTTGTATCTAAAGAAGATAAAATCAAAAGTAGGTTTAAATCATGTTTCTACTGAGTGTGTAAGGACCCTAGAATTATTATTTATACCATTCAATTTTTTTTTCTGGTTATTATTTTGTTCTTTTTTTAAAGATTTTTAAGAACCTTGAAGGCACTTATTTTCCATTTCAGTCTTTAAAAATCCTTGTTTTACTCGATGTGTTTGGTTCAACATATAAAATAAGAACCAAAAATTAAGTTAACATATTTTTAAACTTAACACTATAAGTAATAGATCTTAATTTTTAAGTTATATTAATTTCCATTTTTTTTACTATGTCCAATCTTAAATCAAATTTGTGGTATTGCAAGTGTAAAATCCATTCATCAAGCTCTCTCTCTCTCTTACTTTTTTGCTTTGACCAGACATATATCCTTATATTTTGGACATTGGGTCTTAAAGACATTAATTCTCAGTAAATGGAGAATGTATCACACTGTACGTGGAAAAGTGACATATCGCACAAATATGACTTTTCGAGTTGCAAATGCTATAATATTCAAAAATTTAAATATCTTGCGATCAAAGCAAAAATTACATCAATTGTTAGAATAATTGGAATGCAGTAAGCGAATCGTTATTTTTTCTCTAATGCGATGCAATTGAAAGCATAAACTTCAGGCGATTTTTCTGAAAAACTAGTATTTTTGCTATAGGTCTCTTTTCCGCGTGCGGTATGAACCCTGCTATAAAGAAGATTAGAAAAATGCTTGGTGAAGAAGGGCTGGGCAAATAGTGTAATGTGTACTTTTGTAACACAATTTGAACTTGGTTTTAAACTACAAGGGTACTTTTAACTATTCTAAATTTGCCTTTGCAACTTAAAACTTGTGTCCTTAAATTTTTATACCCATTCCTGTTTCATATTATTTATATTGAAACTTCAATTATTTTTTTAACGATGCTAATTTTAAAGATGAATTTGTAGATTGAAACTTTTTATTTAATGATTTATCCTAAGAACTAAATTATTAATTTTATATACTCCACACAATTTCTTCGATTTTCATATTACTGGGCTTAATTTGATTGCTGTAGATATTGTTGTATGCAAACATATTTTTTATCATATTAATATTAAATTTATTTTTAGCTATTCCCAAAAAAGGAACAGTGTTTTGCTTTGAACTTGATGGAAATGTATTTAAAATATATGGAGGCAACTTTTGCTATGTTCCTTATGAAAGAATCCGTGTTAAATTCAAAACAAAAAATCTTGTAGAACCATGATAGTTTATGTAAATAAAATGTGTATATATTATTTAGAGTTATTTGCATTTTCAACATTGTATGGCGGATTTAATTTTATAAAAATAAAGAAGTTTAACCTTACTGACCAACCTAACAAACTATGGTAAGCTAGTTAAAAAACTAATACTAAATTTTTTTTTTAATGTTAATAATTAGAGAACCTAAATGTTGTCCTTTTCTAATGACTTATGATAAAAGTAAAAATCGGACAATGGTACGCCATACTTGCCAACATGTACGGTTTGGCCGTACAATGTACGGATTTTCAATTTATTGTAAGATTGTACAAACATGCGAAAAAATTTACGTTTTTTTAAAGAAAGATTTTTTTTGTCAAATTGAAAATATTAGGGATCAACCGATGGCGCTTTTTGCCCGATGGAAAAAATGACATTCAAAATTTTGTTATCTCATGTGAAAACAAACAAGAAATGCGATTTAACCCTAGGAGGATAGAATGAACAGGAGTCGTCGCGTGGATTCAAACGTACGGGAACCGAGTGAAGCGAGAGGCGGAGGGGAGGTGGGGGAAGGCAGCCATCTTTGTCTACCTATTGTTCATATAGTCTTCTATGGGAGAATTTACGATTTTTCTTTTTAATAAAAAAATTTGATCACATTACGGAAAACGAATACACATATGTATATTTCTAATATGCTCAGTAGATATATATCAGTGTTGGGCAAATTTTAATTGCACAAACAATTAATGATTAACAACTAATTAATTGTTAATTGTTACTACTGCAATTAACAATTATTCAATTGTAATTGTGGAAAACTGCAATTAACAATTAATCAATTGTAATTGTGGAAATTATTGTTAATTGCAGTAGTAACAATTAACAATTAATTAATGTTAACTCCGACTATCCGTCTTGGTCGGGTGTCGGTCTTCTTCGGATTGTCGGTCTTGGTTTAATTGCAAGGTGCAATTAAAAGTTCAATTGCAATTAATTTCATTGCAATTACTTTTACAATTGACAATTGATTAATTGAATGCCCGACACTGATATATATATGCATTATTTAAAATACAATAACAAATAAACACTTAAAATTTGGCGATATTAAAATTGGTTCCTCTGGAAATCTTAAAATTAGTTTTTTAATTTGGGAGTTATTAACAACTCATATTTACAAAAACAAATACTATTTTTAATTTTAAGTAATGTGAGAATAACAAAAAAACTACTTAAATAAATTAGCTTACCTCAAAATAATACGAGCGAGCCCATAGAGTTGACAAGCCAGAAATCGCAATGTTTTGCGTTAATCAATATGGCTGCCACGAACTGCGCATGCGCGTCTGAAAGGGAGAGTGGGAAGCTTATTCGCTTCATGCTGAGGCCACATGCAGGGCCGTCGCTAACAAAAATCGACTGGCGGGGCGTTTAGCACACTTTTGCCGAATAAAATATTAAATTGATTTTTTTTATGATTTTCATAAATTTTAAAAAATTAATTTTAATTAAACTTTTAGTAATTAAAAATTATTAATTAGTTTTAATTAAACTTATATAATAATTAAAAATGATTAACTACTTTTAATAAAAATTGAATTGCTTTTACAAAATTACTTATTTTTAAAGCCTGCATTTTACATACCTCTTCGTTCTACATAATTAGTCGGGTGGTAAACTTATATAATAAATAAAAAATAGTAATTTCTTACCTTATGTAGAACGAACAATCCAAGTTTCTTCTAATAATGATAAATCATACAGGCATCATTGCATCGACGAAATAAAATAAAAAAAAAACAGGGGACACGATACGTTGTCTCTCAAACTCCGACTGTCTCTCAAACAGTTTTTTAAAAAACAAAATAAAGGCACAGGATTTCTCGAGATCACGTGACCTCCGCAAGTAGCCTATGCAAGTATTGAAATTGAAAGACAAAATTAGCAAGCAGTTTAACAATAAAAGGCAACCACCGAATTGGATCCAATGAACGCCCCCTTATTTGACCCGCCCCCCTTGTCGCCATGTGTGGTCATCAGCTCATCACTACTTTTATTACTAAAAAAGCACACTCTGGACGTCTGCGTAATCTTATCCAACAAAAGGCTGAGATGTCGGAGGTTCCGACAAAAGAAAAAAATCTTGTAAGCCTCATCTACTATCTACGGTTCCTTGAAAGTCATTTTACTTTCCCTTTTCAGAACAGTCAATCGAATCGAAGATTTCGTGGCAAGCTATACGAATTCATGTTACATTGGATATTTTCCCACAGAAAAGAACAATTCTACTGTAACTCTAAGTGACGCTTGTCTAGACACCTTTTGTGTTTTGGGAAACACAACCCACAATCCCAATGAGGTTGTAAAGTCATTTAGATATCCCCTATCAGACTTCAGAGTGGTAGCGACAAGTCTCCCACGACGCCTTATTCCTTAAGGGCCCAGTGTATCCTATGTATGGAAATACGAAGATGCTTTTTTCTATGGGAAGGGGGGAAAGATGGATCACATTGGCAATCGGACCATCCACCCGTCTGGCACAGCACGTTATGATGTCTTTGGTCTGAGTGGTGTCGGGGCCGCCGCGAATAGTACATAGCAGCTACACTGCTTATCGGGCCCGGTACTGAATTGTGATGACTCATCCTACGCGATGGGAGAAAACGAAACTTGCGTTCGGACGTGCGAGAGAGTTCCCGCTACGTTTTCAGAACGAACTTTTCTTGCTTAAAATATGCCGAATTTTAAAGTTTACTTGGGTGTGGAAACTATTTTAGATTTTCTTTGGGGTTGATTTTTGGTTGTTTAATATAATGAAATAGAATCACGGGATAAATTTCACATTACAATGCATTAATAAAATATAAAAAGGTCTTAATTTTTTTCAAAGAAAAGATTATTTAACTCAGGTCTATTGACTCTGGCAGTTAATATAGTATTTCTTTCCATGTAAACTTTCGAACTAACTTCTTCAAAATTATGAATTATTTTAAATTAACTATTTTAATATAGCAAATTTTCAGTTTTTAAATTTGTATAATTATTTACAGTACATTTAATTTTTCAGTAGTAATGGTTAATTTACAACTTAAAAACTATGCAATTCAAATTTATTTTTTATAGTAATAATAAAATATATTATTTAATAAATAAAGCACATAGATTGAAACATAATTTATTAACATAAAAACTTTATCAAGATAATTAGAATAAACACTCATTTTATTCCGATAAACTAGATAAGAGATTAATACATTTTCTTATCAAGAAACAAAATAAACCATGAATTCTGACATATAGATAAAAAAGATTGAAGAATAACTTCTCAGAAACTAAGTAATCATTTTTAGCATTAGCATAGTAGTTTGAAAAAATATAAGGAAGGCACGTATTAATACATAAATCAAATTTCACACAATGACAGAGCTTGCACTCTTCTTGCACAATAAATATCCAACTTCTATCTTTTAATTACTAGTTGTGTAAAAATAGTCATACAGTCGAACCTCGTTAACGCGAACTCACTTAACACAAAATTTTGCTTAAGATGAACCGAAAGCATTTCCCGGCACATAAAGCTTTGATTTCATGTATTGTGTTGCTAGCAATCAGTTTTGTAAGACACACAAGAGACCCCTGTCTGGGAAATCTGTAGTTAACAGCAGCTACAAGGGGGAAAAAAAAGTAATTGTAAGTTTTCAGTAGCATATGTTTAACAATATGTTAATATCAGGTAAATTGCCACTGAGAGTGGCCTTTTAAATGAGCACTTTCCAAATACTAAATTATGTATTTGTTTTTCTGAAATCTGAAAAACCATCACTTCCTTTATTGAGTTTAAATGAATAGCAAGCTGTAACAAAATATTAAATTTTTTGAATAGGTACCTATGCAACATCAACTATAAAATTACTTGGTTTGGGCTTATTTATATGAAAGTCAGATAAACTGAATTCCTTTCTACTGTTCTAGCATAACCAGATTTGTTTCAGTGATTAACTTTTCGAATCCTTATTAAGTTTTCATAAATCATATTTTATTTAATTTGTTTGAAAAACTATAAAATATTAAACGGAAACAATTTGCAAAATTTTTAATACCGATATAGTTGAATAAAATAACTAATCTGTACTGCGAAATGCAGTAGATCTGGTCACCCTATACTATTCCAACTCACTGTCTCACAAAAGTGTTTAGGTATAGACAAGTATATTTTCTTTTGCTAATACACTAATTTTATACGTTGGTAAAACTAAATTATATGTTTAACAAATGTTTTAAAAAAACGCGCGTTTACTTGTCACTCTACAAAATTACGAAACGTATGTTAAACAAGAATACATTTTAGCAGCAACGTGTAACAAGACATAAAACTATTTAAACATTAATAAAAATGGCAAAACTTACCTGAATCACGTTTATTATGTCGTTATCAATCAATCCTCCTACGATATCTAGTAAAATATAAATTCAATACGAAATTAACTACCAAATAAGTTCTTTAAAAAGCAAAATCAAACATAAACACACACGTGTAAACATTCAACAGCCATCGCGTAGCGACAAGATCGGTAAAGCGCCATCTGGTTGTACCGGGCCCGATAAGCAGTGTAGCTGCTGTGTACTATTCGCGGCGGCCCCGGTGGTGTTGGGTGTTCCAGGATAGATTTTTAGGTTTCTATCTGTGGGGTCTAATAATGAATTGCTATTTGCTGCTATTTTCATTTAGTATTTCGGATGCCTATGCAAAAGCTATCCCCAAGATCATCATATTTAATTAATCATTAATAGATTTTTTAAAACTGTTAGTTCTCAATTTTTTGAAATTTTTTATTCCTACTCCAATTTAACACTTAAAAATTTAAATATAAGTAACTTTACCACAACCTTATTCGATTCAATAAAATTAAATGGGTATTAGATAAAAATTTTAGTAATTGAATAACTAAATTAACAATATTTAATATTTGTTAACTAGAACGCGAGAAAGATGCTTCTAGATATTACTTCATTGGTTGAGTAGAGTGATAACATTATATCACTTTGCATAGTTGCGTTTTTGATTCACAGATCTCCAAATTGTTACATTTGATAAACTTTTAATGAATATCCCCTATCAATCTGCTATGATTAATTTTTCCCAATTATTTCATATAATTTTTACATAAGTGATGTTCATTATATACATATAATTTGAAACGTTTAATATAATATATTTTTTTGTGATGTACTGAATATAACTTGGAAGCGTGAAACCCGGGCTTTGAAGAGTATGTGTTGTCTTCAATTTGATTAAAAAAAATTGAAATTAATTAAATACTAGTTTCATGTGCAACGTAGCAGATTCTAATTCACAGTTTTAGTCATAAATTGAAACGAAGTAACTGACATTAGTTGTATTTTAGTCGGTTTCCCATAGCGAGGAGAACCACTGATAATGAGAACTTCGGCTCACTGAAGCAGAGAGCCCCGAATTCCAGATCAAGCCCTCAAATTACCTTATTATTAAAAAAAAAAACTGGATTGAATAAAGCATGCAAACATTCAAATCCCAAAATCTCCAACTTCGACTTAATCCACTTTTATTTATATGGTTCGCGAAACTAACTGAATCCTGTAAGTTAAAGTTTGAGTGCAAAAGTGGCTTTAAACAGAATTGGCGATATTGGGCTTCAAATTTTTGCTCTTCAAATGTAAACCTCAATTATCAATACTCTTTATGCCAAAAAGAATTTTTAATATTTTCATACAAATTTATTTTCGGAAAAAAAAAGTATTTATGAAAGAAATGTAATTTAAATTACTTGAAAGCATTGTCAAGAGTTTTGTGAGTTGGCATTTGCTTTTCGTCCCAATTTTAATCGGTGTACACTTTCCACTAAATAATTTCACATTTCTGTATTAAAATAAAAATGACAAATGTTTATAAAATTTGCCGATTGATTTTATGGTTTGTCAGGAGTTTTGTGAGTCGGCATTTGCGTTGTGTCCTGATTTTGATCTGTTTCACTAAATAATTTTAGGGACTAGGGAGCCCAGTCGGTTAAGGCGTTCGCCTTGCATGTGGAAGGTTTCAGGTTCGGGTCCGGGCATCGCCAAAATAACTGCCGACCTATAAACAGCTCGTGCAGCCAAAAATGTCCGACGAATAATACCCCGTTTAGAGGGAGTGCACGTTAAATATGCTCCAAAAGGCCCGACGCTGCGTACGATGTCGCCCTTCCTTAACGGTTGATTTGGAAGCCTACTCAGGTGTCGGCTCGTCACCTGACTATGGTTCTAAATTACGACGCCCGTCGCAAATCGCCCTCGTGTAGCTCTAGTGCGACAATTATTCAAAGTAAACTAAACTAAATAATTTCACTATTCGGTATTAAAATATAAATGACAAACATTTCTTAAATTTGCCGAATGACTTTATGGGTTGTCAAGAGTTTTGTGAGTCGGCATTTGCTTTGTGTCAGGATTTTTATCTATTTCACTAAAAAATTTCACAGATCGGCAATCTGTATTAAAATAAAAATGACAAATGTTTATAAAATTTGCCGAATTACTTTATGGTTTGTCAGTAGTTTTGTGAGTCGGCATTTGCGATGTGTCCGATTTTAATCAGTGTACACATTCCACGAAACAATTTCACTGTTCGGTATTAAAATAAAAATGATAAACATTTTTAAAATTTGCCGAATCACTGTTTTGTCAGGAGTTTCGTGAGTCGGCAGTTGCGTTGTGCCCGGATTTTGATCTGTGTGCACATTTCACTAAAAATTTCACACTTCGGTATCAAAATAAAAATGACAAACATTTCTAAAATTTGCCGAATGGCCATTTAAAAAAATAAACTAGGGGGGCGTGACGCCCCCTTCGCCCCCCGCTCGCGACGGCCCAGATGGCGGCACATGCTAGGAACTCATGTACCAAAATTAAAATCCGTAGCTCTTTTAGTTCCAGCTGTAGAGTGGTGACACACTAACTGAACAATCTTCAAAAACCACTTTTTTAGATTCAGCACCCTTAAAAACGTGTAGAATACACAAAATCTCTTATTCGGATTGTTAACCCTACGTCAAAAAAGAGAGTCGCATTGAGGCGAGTGTGTGGAATAAAGAACCGTTGAAAATTTGTATAGAGGTTTAGTTAAAGCCACTAGATGGCAGCATTATAGTTAGTAGTCTATGCATAGTGTGTCGATAGATGTCGCCACCACCAAACATTTTATGTAATGTGTATTGAAACGTTATTTTTTCAATATTTTAAACAAAATGTACTATTAAATGCAAAAAAACAACACAACATTAGGTTTCCAACAGAAAAAAATCATGAAGTGAACATTTGTTTTTTAAAAAAATATTGATTGCACCACTAATATTTCGAGAATAACTTTCTTTATTGAAAACCACACACTTGAAAGAAATAATAAAATTCAGAATCGAATTCATCATTCGAAAGATGTTAAAAAGCGATATCGAAATATGTAGAACAAAATTCTAAGATTAAATACTTTTGGCACTGTTGAAATAACCTAAGAAAGTTTTGCAAATCCTGATTCATAATTATTTTCCTGCTTTCATCTCTCATTCGACAATGGCTTACTTATATTAGGGTTTAACTTCAATTAAGTTTTTTCTTTAAATATAAGATTATCCATCAACAAAATAAAGACAAAGTTTTTATGGAAACTTTATGGTTTTAGAAAGTGTTAGTTTTTGGATTTTTAAGATTTGTTTTTAAAATATAGTTTACGGTTTTTCAAAAAGGACAAAGAGCATGTTTTTATCAATTTATTTGCAGAAATGAAATGGTTTGAGAAATTATAAATTTTTCGCAGATTATGAAATAATTTTACCACAATTTTCTACGACGTTCCTATGTGTTTTTCTGTACATGTATTTTGATGTACCGTTCTTTAAAAATATATAACTAAACCCCCTATATTTTACTAATTTTGATTCGTCTATGGAGGCGCTTTAAAGATATAGTTTTGATTTTGAAGTTATAGTTACTTACTTTTACTATTATTCAAAACGAATTTCGTAATAAATGCGAGAAATACGCTGAAAGTACGGGCAAAAGATAGCAGCACCAAAATAGTTTGACGCAAATCAAATTGTAAATGCCCAAATCATCTGATCTAAACTCAGTGGCCCAAATATGCCTCGTAGTTTTTTCACTTTTCGAGTGAATTGTCCAACACCTGAGCTAGCACCATGTTAATTTAACTGAATCGGCTTAGTAAATAAAACCAAGATCAAATTTGTTATACACCAGCAATACCAGCACCCTATAGATTAGTCTCAACCGAGTCAACCTCGATATTTATGTACAGGGTGAAGCAAATAAAACCGGCCCCAACGTGGAGATAAGAATACGACAGAAATGTTTCCAAGTCAAAAACCAATAAAAAAACAGGTTTTCTAACATGAAGCCATTGATCGCTTCAATATTAAGCCCAAACAAACGCTTGGCGACTTATTTGCCGGCAACTACGCTATTGTTGGAAAAGCTAGTTGAAATGAAATATAAACAAGGTTTGTAGAGCTGATCAAAAAAGTTCCCACTAGTGATTGTCCCCACTTTCGGTTGTTATTTATCGTAAAGAATCGGACCTTTTTGTTTTTGTTAATGCAAAACATTCTAAATTGATTGCAAAACCCAGAATCTGGTGTTCAGACCCGTTTCAGAATGTTTTTGAACTTGTTGACAGCAGATCCTGGCGGACGCCATTTCGTAACTGATCGTTGCCGAGTACTCTTTTTTTGGCACTTTTACACATTTAAATTCTTGAACAAACAACTTGTCACATTTTTTTCATGAATTCGTTTTAATATAATTTTCTACAATGAACACTCTCTGCTGTACTGTGAGTTTCATCTTCCCCTGTGAATTGATATCCTTACACTCACACAGTCGCAACTCACACTGACGCACTACGATCTGAACTGGCCAATAGTCCATGAGTAGCTCTAATGTGATGCTAATCCAATCCAATCAATGCAAAAACAGGCTTGTCAAGTGAAACCATTGCACGCTTGAATAATCTTTTATTTCCACTAGAAAGCTTTCATGCGGCTTCAAGAGTTTTTCTCGCCAAGCATTTCAACGTATTCCTATCTCTAGACCGGTGCCGGTTTTATTTGCCTCACCCTGTAGCTTTTTGATGGCGAGGTTAGATTTAAATTAATTTTTCAATAAATTATTTCCTTTTCTTTCTTTATTTTTCAATGAAATACGTCAATATAAAAAGCTTTGCATTTTTTAAGGAAACTGTTTATAGTCTCGACTCACGATTGCACAAAATTATTTTTTAAAATGGTAGTATTTCTTTGTCAAATTGTTTATGAAGTGATTTTGCTTGCATACACTGAAAAAATATATATATATATTATTATAATATTATAATAATATAACTATATATTATTAACTGATTAATTATATAACTGATATTATTATTCTATATTATTATAATAACATTCCTATATTATTTAGATATTTGTACATCTCGAAATATTTATAGTGTAATAGAAAGTATTATAAGAGCTTATTCTCGCATCGCCATTTGCATATTTTATGAAAATGTGACTTTTCAAAGAATAATATTTATCTATAATTAAAAAAAAACTCTGGATCCTTCAACGCATATCATATGTAGTAACTATATATTCGTGTTTGTTCTTAAGATAGCTACATAATAGCACTTGCCTGGTTTGGTAGACTTGAAAACTCGAAAAACTTTTGACGGTGGAATTTTCGTTTTTTTTCTCCTAAAAATAATGAAATTTAAAAAAAAATCAATCGCGTCTTTAACACTTTCCCTGCGTAATATTTTATTTCATCGTAACAATAACAAGTCATAGAAATAGTTCTTGATTTAAAGCATATAATCGGCAGCAAGTTTAAGATAGTTACTCTCCTGATGTAAAACTATTTGGATAAGTTTCCCTCGTATTTTGTAGTTACATGTTTTACATTCTCCAGCATATCGTCTAAACAGTCATCAAGGTTTTTTTTCCCTAGGCTATTCAAACTTTACTTAAGAAGGTTGTAAACAGCTGATATCTAGATAATCGATAAACACAAAAATTCTCAGTTGACGAATCTATTTACTTTCTTTTCCAGAGTTTTCTTATTGACGTACAGCGAATGACTATCAGGCTCTCATTCCTTTTTAATCAAAGTCGAAAGTTTAAGAGTTTTACAACACATGCTAGTATTACGACCTTGTTTTTGAGTCCTGCAGATGTTATTCAGATAAAGTTTCGTTTTAGGCTTTTACTGCTCGTCTAAAAATAAGTTTTACTTCATTTTCATTGTATTCATATCTGTGTTTTTTATTCCTACATATGGCGCTATTTGTTTTATTATTTATAGTTTAACGGCGTCAGTTAAGTAAAGACGCATGCATTTTTCATAGCTCGAGAAATCGGTGAAACACAGCTCTAAAAATCATCAAATAATACATTAATGTTTTGAACATTTATTGTACATTTTAAAACATTTCATAATTTTGCAGGAATGCAATCAACGATTTTTATATATTTTTTATACATTTTTTAATTGATATTATTTTTCAAATTAAAATTATGCTTCAAGATAAAATTATTTTTTATTGAAATTGTTTTCAATTTAAATTATTTTTTAAATAAATTTTCCATGGTAAATTCAGTTTTTTACAATAAATTTAATTATGGACATTGTTTTTATTTTACATAACTAATGTGTGAATTATTTATTAGATAGTTAAGATTTTAAAATTTTCACTTGATTGTGGTTCTAAAATAAGTAGCCAGTCCCTAGTGCAACTTAACCTCACAGAACCTTGCGCTATCCCCCTCGAATAAACTTGCCAACTACGATTGCGATTTTCGGAGATGGTCCCCCCAAAGATCCCCAAGGTATTCGATTAAATAACTCATTCACACACTCAGTCACATATTCATCCAAAAGTAACACTAACTTTGAAACTTATATTCAGGGTTTTTCGATTTCGAGGATGCTTATACATTTCAAATTGTATTAAAATCGGATATTTTACTATACTAGAAATTTTAAAATTCGAATTTTTTTTTATATGAAGACGACATCTTCTTCAAATTTTAGGTCATGCAATCAACTCGGAATTTTGTGGATTAACAAGAATAAATAGGTTCGATTCTCCATAAGATGAATAACGGCAAAATGATCATCTTACCTAGGGTTTTTGAGCGTTTGTATAATGGGCTTTTTTTCTACACTTTGCCAAAGAAAACAAAACAACCAATGAAATTGCAGTATGGAGAGCGTGACATCATAAGAAATATTCCCATACCTACATGTCTTATTCTGAAGTTCCTAGAGGGGTAGAGGCTAATTTCATATTTTCAGGCTGTCTAACTGTTAGACTCATAATTTAGGAGCTTTAACACAACCAGTTTTGTCTCTTAATTTAGAACCCTTGTCAAGTAACGAGGTCAAAACCTGAGCGGGCACCCAACAGAACTCTGAGTACTCTAACTATCGTACGCTAACGCCGTTTGAACTTTCGACTCCAGAGATTCAACGAGTATGTATATCGCAGTATTCTCGGTCACCCGAGTGATTTTTAGAGGGATTTTTCCTCCAGTGCAATTAGTAACAAATACGTCGTTAATACAAATACTTGGTTGTTTATTTCAAGATGTAAACACACAATTTACATACCTTGAATGACATATGAAAGATAATATTTCTGACGCAAAACCCTTTCGAGTTCGATTCTCGATAACATTATCAGTTACAATCTTTATTTAATCGTTATCGCAGTCATTCCTAAGGGGCGGGGCTAACGGTACATGATCGACGAATAAGAAGACTCGTGATCTTTCATGATTAGGGATAGCAGTTTTTGAAGAAACACTGGTTCCCAATTTAACCGGTTTTAAACGAAGAAACGGTTTTCAGGTTTCAAGTAGAACTCAACCAAACTACCAGTTTAACTGAAACACAACACCGGTTCTTCAGTTTAATCGGTTTTGGTTTTCTACAATCCATCCCTAGTTACGATATTATTGCGCCGTATGCGAAGGTCATCTTTTCGAACTCCGTGTGTTTAGGGTGACTTTTATCTTTTATTAGTTTCCAGAAAGTTATGAGTGCAAACGGACATTCGAAAAAATTAAAAACGGATATGTCCCAAAAAGTTACCGTGGTCTTGGGTGCCCAGTGGGGCGATGAAGGAAAGGGTAAAGTCGTCGACATGCTGGCTTGTGACTCCGATGTCGTGTGCCGGTGTCAAGTAAGTGTTTGTATTTTATTTATTGAATTTAATGGATGTATGTACATTGTTCCCGTTTTCGATAATCTTTATTACATGTGTATCCCATTTTGTACAGCTGTAAGTTTAACAGTTTGTACTTACAGTGTAACAAGTGTAAATAATTTATGTACCGGCGAATTTTTTTTTTTTAGAGGTTTGAGACATTAACTTGTAATAACACCTGTTTATTTATGTTCTGCCCGTTCTAATCGTGTGTAAATTTATGATATATTTGATTGTGGTGGTTAGGGTCTTTCGTTCACTTGCTTAGCGTGTGTCCTATTACTTGTTACTTGCATTTTTTTATTAATTTCAAAGACAAACAATTTCATTGACCCCCCCCCATGTGTCAGGCAATGACAAAAGAAGTCAGAAGCATGCAAAACATGGTCACTTGAACTTTGCAATTACAAAAGTAGGTCAAATCCAAATTAGGTATACTTTCTCAAAGAAAAATAAATCATTTTGAAATGAAATTATTTTATGTTTTTAACTGTTTGTGTAGAACATACAGACATCAATTTGGTCCTAATAGCATAAAAATAAACCAACAAGAGAACTTTTTGACGCTTCACAATTAGTAGTGAATGCTTGTTTAGTCTTTTTTTGTTTTTTTTTAACCATGAAAGCCCAACTTAGCCAGTTCTAATACCTATGACTATCCATGCCAACTTGCACTTTTTATATTCACAAGTAGGATATAAAATTGCAAGACATTGCTTTTGGTCCGTTTAGAATAATTGGTTAATAATAATTTTAACTTTTAACCAAATCTAAATTCGTGTCATTGTGTGTATGTTTAACAGCAACAAATGATATTCAAGTTATGCTACCTTTTGACCATTCCACCTTGTCAAATTTTTTCGATTTACCCTATTTTAATTTAATAACAGATTGACTTGCGAGAGTATGCAGAAAAAGTCAACAGTCTTCTAAACAGTAAACAGGGTTGCCACGGTCTTTGAAAACTGCTTGAAATAAAATGTAGATTTTCAAGGTCTTGAAAGTGCTGGAAAAACATTATCAACCTTGAAAAGTCCTTAATTTTTCAATTGTCTTCAAACATCGTCTTCTAAGGCTGTTGCAAATGCTAATTTTTGCTTCATTAAAAACACTTTTTCAATGTTAATCAGTTCCTATTTTACTTTTTGATTTATTGTTTATGTATAATCCAAGAAGGTAGAGCAAGTTATTTTAGATGGATTTATTTAATAACTAAATGGATATTTTATGACACTACTTAAATTCATTTGAAAGTTAGAGCTCTTATTCGGTTTTCTAAACGAATTTTGAAAAAAAACTATCGTGAATAATTTAGGTTTTTGCATGTTTCGAATATACAGTCCATTGAAATAGAGAAATATATCCTTGAAAAGTTTTTAAATAGACCTTGATTTTTTTTTACTAAAAAGTGTGGCCACCCTGAGTAAAAACAGGGTGTAACAGAACCTGGAAATCAGGGAATTCTCAGGGAACTTTTTAATTCTGGAAATATCAGGGAATTTTTCAATTTCGGATTATTTAAACAGTAGGTTTAGGTTCTTGCGATCACTATACTAGCGGACACTTCTTGATCAAAAGAAAATATTCTGGATGGTCCGATTGGCCTGAACCAGAGCTACGAAAGTAAACTACTCTCTTCCTATCATGCAGAGGCAAAAAACTCAATTATTATCAAACTCCAAATATGCTCCAAAGTCCCAACGCTGTGTACGATGTCGCCCTTAACGGTTGCTTTGGGTGCTACTAAGGTGTCGACTCGTCACTTGACTGTGCTTCTAAATTGCCACGCCCGTCGCCAATAGCCCTCGTGTAGCTCTAGTATGACGATAATTCAAACTAAACTAAAGTAATTGTAGAATCGGGGAATTTTTTATGAAAGTATCAGGGAAATCATGGAAATATCAGAGAACTTTTTTTGAGAATTTTCTAACCACCCTGATAAAACAATAGGTAGTTAACATTTGCTACATATGCTAAGTAATATTGTGAAAAATTTTGAATTTAAGATACCGCAAATTAAATTTTATTCATATTAACAGACAGTTCAAGAGATTTGAAAAATCATAAAAAAAATCTGTTTTGAAGATTTGTTTCACACTCGTACAATCAGTTCACTTATTTTTGCAAGTTGCTTGAAACAGCTTATATCTGTAAACTTATATCTAAAGTCTTTTCATATAAACAAAGGCCAATAAAACTATAACTGATTAATAGAAGAATGATAACTGATTAATAGAAATGTACAATAAAATGTCTGCTAAATCTGTTGGATCAGATTTACTGTATGGTCCCCCTTGGCACGATTTTTTCAGATTTGGTGATAAATAATTTTTCTGGCAACCTGTCTGACTTCGACTGATTCGAATTCTATGACTTCATACCAATGATATTTTCCGGCAACCCTATTGGGCCGTTGGTCATAAGAAATATTCCCATGCGATCTTTTCTTTGAATCGTGGTTTTTAAGAAAAAGTCGCCAAAATACAGACTTTTGGCGCGATTTTGGAAAGTTTGCCAAGGGGGACCGTACAGTAAATCTCTACCAAATCTGTTTGTCAGAAGCTACAATTGGGTAGTCGAAGCATCCTCTGTAATAATTTCAGTACTAAATTGTGTAACATCCAGAAGTTAAAATGTTCAAATTGTTTTGTTTGTACACAGTGTGTTTCTTTGACAGTAAAGAGTTTGTTGTATTGAATCTTATTCTAAGCTCTAAACATCCCACAAAAAGAAGATAATAATAATCGTTTAACTCTTAACCCTTATTCTCATAAAGTAGCATATGCTACCTGGGGTTTTCCCCTACTTTCTGTTTGTTAAGTGACGTCAGCGAGTATGTTGCATTGTTATTTGTTAGAAGAACAGTATAGAAGCTTCGTTCAGAGTGAAAAAAATGTACAAAGTTAAAATTATTCTTGTTTTAGAGGAAGGTAACTTGTTGGGTTGTGTTTGTGCATCATGTCTCGTCGTCTGTACAAGGAAAGTTCATTGAATTATTTTTCATATTAATAATAATTCTTTTTTTTTACTTTGAAAAATATTTTCACATTTCTTATGTTCTGTAGTTTTAAAAAAATGCTTAAGTTGTTGGATTACTACTGTTTTTGGAAAAAATACAAGCTAAAAACTGAAGGTTGCATATATGCTACCTTTTATAAAACTCTAATTAATTACTGCACTAATTATTTTAGAAAGGTTATGACACTAAATAATCTTTATTTTAGCTGTAAAAAAAACAGAAAAAAATTGAGAATTAGAAAAATTAAAAAAAATTGATGATCATGAGAATAAGGGTTAAAGAGTTGCCTGTTAGTGATTCAATTTTAATGCTTTTGGAAGACTCTTTTAGTCTTTACTCTTTAGTCATGATGTGGCAGAGTATGTCTAATGAAATTGATTTTTTAAAGTAGAAATTTTGAATAACTGTATCTAGTATACATACATATTCGAAAAAATTATTACAGTTTAGGTACAAACAATCTAATCTATTAGCATTTATTTCCCCTCCTATGATCTATGATGAGTGTGGTGGGACCGCCATTCAACTATATATATCAATCAAATCTCTATAAAGTTATATTTTTAATATTAACCACACAAATCTTTATAATATTCTAATATTCAGTTCTTTCTTAATAACTCTTAGTTAATGTCTTTCTGATCCATAAAAGTTCCCACGTTTTAATAGGCCTTGATATATTCTTTCCCAGAGAAACTGCAGACGCAACAGACTTTGTTTTGACTTCTGATCCACTTTTCTCATAACCATTAAAAATAGTCGCTTGCAATTTTTTTCTTCCTTCTACAAAAAAGTGAGGCATGTTATATTTGTCCTTTTGTAACAGTGCATTAACTTGCATTGTTATTTCTTTATTAGGAATCAATTTTAATTTAAACCATCACACAGAATTTGCTCTTGAACATTTTATACATTGATTTTGATTTATCAAGTTTTAACATTTTTAAACAGATAAATGGTTTAAATTTAGTTTATCTCAATTTTTTAGTTTTTTACAAGTGCAATAATTTTTCAATTTATATTTTATTGTTTCAATTTATTATATTTCAATTAATTATATTTTAATTTATATTTCAATTTATTATATTATTTCAATTCTTAATGCTATTATTTATGCTTGCTTTACGTCTGCTTACTTTCTAAGTGTTTTTTTAATTTGCTATTGAACATGCTTAAATTTCAGGATTCAATTCAATATTGTGTACAAATATTATTTTAATATTGCCAATTGGAGAAGAGTGGATTAACAATTTTAAAAATTTAATGAACTGATTTCTGTAGGTTTTCCTTTTGTGGATTTGATAGCTTGATCATCTGTTAGGTTCACATTGGGACAAATTTTACATTTGCCCAGCATTTAATAGCTGGAAATTTTAACTATAATTATTAATTCTAAATTTTAATATTAATTCTAACTCTCCCACCGGTTGATAATAGCTTGTGAGGGGGTATATGTGATATATCGTACAAATCTCTATAAAGTTACAATATTAACCACCCAAATCTCTATAATATTCTAATATTCAGTTCTTCCTTGATAACTCTCAGTTAATGTCTTTCTGATAATCCGTGTTTTGATATGTGTTGATACATTCTTTCCCAGAGAAATTGCAGACGCAGCAGTCTTTGTTTTGACTTCTGATCCACTCTTCTCATAACCATTAAAAACTGAGTCGCTTCTTAATTAGACCATGTGTTTGTGTGTGCTTTGGCAGCCTTTCTGGGCTCTCTTTAACTGCTGTAATGGCTTACCTCTTGCTACTTTAAATATTTAATATGAAATAATAAAAATACTGGACATCCAAAACCTTTCTCATTTCTAGAATGACCAACGAAGTATGCTCTTCTGTGAAAAGGAAAAACCCTTTTCATATACGTCAAACCGCTATAGTGAACCCTCTACGGAACCAACAATCGGTTCACTATATCAGATGGTTCACTATAGCCAATTTTTTTGGAATAGTTTTATACGATATTAAGCTTTTATAAGAATAATAATGGTTTTGCATATCTTGAATTAATTGAATTAAAATTAATAATTTAATAAATTAAAAAAAAATTTATTAATTTTTGAAATTTTCCCAAAATAATTATTTAAAAATAATGCAAATACATTCGGTTAAATAGTACCTAATATTTAAATTTTCACGAAACACGTCTGCATTGTAGAAAGAAATTGGCATTTTTAGGCTTTTCTCTTTAAAGAAGTCTTCATTTGCCTTCTATTCAAAAGTGCATGTGAAATGGACAATTGGACATTTCCACTTACCCTTAAGCAAGGGGTGGTTGGAAAGAAAGAATAGGTAGCTGGGAAGACTTCATTTAACTCCGGAGGTGTTGCTATCTCGCTGCCACTTGCCACTTATAGTATATCTTAAAATATGGAGAACTGAAAAAAATATTAAGGAAAAGAAATTTAAGTTCACTATAAACGAACTCCCATTTTCTAAGTAGTTCACTATATCCATATAAAATACCATTAGTTAAATAGGAGTTCGGAAGGGACCACTAAAAAGGTTCATTATAAGCAAGGGTTCACTATATCCCAGGTTCACTATAGCGGGGTTCGACCGTATATATTATATGTTTTGTGGGGGTGGGATACACTGGGATCACATAGCATTTTCTCCCAGAACAATTATGACTTTTTAAACTTTATTACAGTCTAAATTTTTCAGTTGATTTATGAAGTGTAATAAAAAGGAATAGTTCTGCTTAATTCATTATTAATTAGCAGCCTTCAGACAAAGTTCAAATCTTTAGGGAAATGAGAGCAGGTCTCCAAACCAAAGTCTCTGTTTTAATCCACTGCAAAAAATAATATTCTAAGCCACATTACTCTACTGTATCGAATATTTTTACAAATGTTTTTTTAAGAATAAATGTATCCGGCTTACAGGGTTCTATAATCCCACTTTTTGAAATTGGTTTGAATATTTGTTTAATTTCCAATCAATAATCTTACACCAAAATATTCCAACTAATTTCTATAAAGGGCATTATAGTAGTCCTGTAAGCCAGTTATGTTTATCATCTATAAAAAAGTTTGTAAAAATATTCAATACAGAAGGAGTAATGTATATGTGGCTTAGATTTTTTTTCAATTGAATTAATACAGAAACATTTTGGTTTGGAGAACAGGTCCCATTTTCCCTTAATCAAAACACAGTTGCCAACTTAGAATTTTGGCATCTAAACGAATCTATCTTGCAGAATAAGCAAAATAAAATAAAAACTTATTTAATTGAAAACCCCAACTTGGCATGGTTTGAATTCTGTGGCAAGAAAGCATAACACAGTCCCACTAAATTGACAGTTTGAAGAACAAGAACAGTGTCTTCCATATTTGAAGAGCTTAGTGGAAGCAGGGGTGCAGAAAATGTTTTTACTCCCAACATTTCCCCCAATCCGTTTGAAAATTTCCCCCAAAATTTCACTATATGTTATAGACTTAACATAAATTCTGTATTACCTTAGGTATAGAAAATTTTACGATATACAGGGATGTTAGTGCTTGTTGAACAAAAAAGCTGAAATCCAAACTAAATGCTTGGTTTTAAAAACCAAAAAAGCTGCAAACTAGCGTGACCGATAAACGCTATTTTGTTTTGTTAGAACAAAAAGGTAAATTAACGGTAGGTTTTAAAACAGAAAACACACGGCTGGTCACAGAATTTTGCAATACATTTTAAAAATCGAAAACAATTGAATATTTTCTACCAAATTTCCCCAGGTGGCTAAAACTTCCCCCCGATCTAGGATCGCCGGATCGGACATATTCTGCATCCCTGAATGGAAGAACATGCTAAGTGACAAAAAAATGAAAATGAGCTATAAAGTTTTTCGTTTGCCCTTGGATACGTTAAAAACGGCACTTAAAAGGTAAAAAATATACTTAACTTAAAGTTTATGGCTTGTTATCTTTAAAGTATGAAACAATATGTTCACATTGGACACAAAAATCTCATATTTTTTTCTTCAAATATGTCACTTAGCACGTTCTTCCACTAAGCTCTTCATTTATGTTGTTTCTTTTTTAAAACTGCCAATGCCATTATTTAGGTTTTACACATGTTGTAAGAGGTTGTGACATCACTGGCCCTGTTCCAATTGGGAAAGCCTCTCCGAAGTGGGTGGGGCTGATTGGAACAATTGTCTTGGGCTAAGAATAGAAGTTGGGAGTACCTAAAGGATGATGTTCTTGACTGATTAAGAAAAAATTGTCTTTTGTTGAAACTTTAGTTTTTGTACAGTGAAATCTGGGGATTTCTGGAATGCTTGGAAGATATAATTTTGTAGACATTGTTTAACTTCTTTCCAATCATTGTATATTTGTATTTTAATAAGGAATGGGAGTGTGGGTCTCCAAACCAAAGTGTCCATGTTAATTGAATGGGAAAAAATAATTTTTTAAGCCTTATTACTTCGGCTGTATTGAATATTTTTAAAAACGTTTTTTTTATATGATTAATGTACATGTCTTACAGGGCCCTATAATACCACTTTTTGAAATAGGTTTTAACATTTTATTGTAAATTTATTTGTTGAAAATTTCAAAAATATTTAAATCAATTTATTATCATTTTACAAAAATGTTTGTAAAAATATACAATACAGCTGGAGTAATTTGGCTTAAAAAATTATTTTTTCCATTTGATTTACAGACACTTTGATTTGGAGACCCGCTCTCATTCCCCCTTTAAGGTAAACATTTTATTTTGTGAAAGGGGGAACTATTCTAATCTGTATTATTCATATATCATATTTAACTTTCAACAGGACAAATTCACTAGTTTGCTACACAAATTAGTTTTGTTGGTGGTTAATTTGAATTATGGGACAGGATCCACCGGATTGTGCACCAAGGTGCATTTTTAACAACACATTTTTTTGATGAGGTAACTGACAACAAATTCTTAAAAATGTTTTCAGCTAAAAAAAAACTGGGTTAGCTGGAAGTCTGCAGCTGTTAATTTTACACAGGTGCAATAGCAGTATAGAAAGTTATAAATTTAGGGAATGCAGAATAAAATTTAGGGAACTCCATAAAAAAAACAAATACAGTATAATTATTAATTTTCAATGCTGTTATTTCTAATAATTCTTTTTATCCTGTTATAATTGTAATGTATATTCCAATTTAATTTGTACATCTATCTATATTTAGGATTTTACTAACCTATCAACTGCTTTTGCTTTATAACAAATTACGAGTTTGAAAGTTGTTTTGATTAACATGGCAGAAACAGGGTCATATTGCCATATTATTTTTGAGGAGAGGGGTTAAGCCCTTCAAACTTTTGAACTCGAAAACTATAACTAAAAAAAAAATTACTCTTAAGGATGTGCTACTTAAGCTTGCAAGCAATCAAGTTTAATATTCTATTTCTAAAAAATATATTCCATTTTATAATAGAGAATAGAGAAAGGTTTTTCTTGTCATCCAAATGTTGCATTACAAAAGCTGTAATTGTAAATCAATATTCCAATTTTAAGACCAGTTTACTTTATAGGGTGGCAACAATGCAGGTCACACAGTAGTTGTTGAAGGCACTGAATATGACCTTCATCTTTTGCCAAGTGGTGTTATAAATAAACAATGTGTTTCCATCATTGGTAAGTTTATTTTTTCATTAATTACCTAATCATTATTTTTTGCTTTCAACCTTGTATGAAATGGGTAATAAAAGTGTTGTGATGAGTTCGAAATGGAGATTTTTGTTTTCAATACAATTTAGAGGGTGCTGATTCTAAAAAACCCCAAAACCATGGTTTTTTAACATCGCTCTGTCTGAAGCCACTCTATACCTTGAAGTAAAAGAACTACAGACTTTAAATTTAGTAGACGAATTCACAGTACCTAACGGAAGGCATAATAAGGTTTTCAAAATAATCGTGCATGTACAAAGCTGCCTTTAAAATCTATTGATTTGTTGACTGATAACTAAGTCGCGTATTGTTACACACCCCTAGTCGTTTTTCAATCTTAAGCATAGCAAAACAACACAAGAAAATACTGCATGATGCTTGTTACAACAAACTGCTAATAGAAGCAGATTCACTTGAAAAATTATTTACACTAGATGAAACGCTCCCTGCTTGCTATAACTCCCTAAACCCCGGAACTGCTTGCTCGGATCGCTTTGCTCGCTCACCGTTCATTGAAATATTTTATTCTAGCCTTTAGTATCCTTTTAAAATAAAATAATTACAAAATTAATGCTTATAAAATTTTTCTTTAATGTGATATATCCAACTTTTTTTGGTTGATTTTATGTGGAATGACGCATATGTTCATTAAGTTACTGGAAATTATGTTTGAAATAAAAAGTTTTTAAATAGATAATATTAATTATTTTATTTTAAAAGGATACTAAAGGCTAGACAAATATTTTAATGAACCATGAGCGATCGAAGCGAGTTCCCGTGGGTTGGCGAGCGATAACAAGCAGAGGTTACTGTTTTCTGGCTGAGATCCATTTTTAACTAAATTGTAGTAGTGTCAACCGTGGTAGCCCTCAACACTTAAAAACTATGTTTAAAAACAATTTGAATTTTTCCTTTCCAACTATGAAATAATGTGAACAAATATATGGACGTAACTGGATTTCAGCAAATCACGTGAATTCCACGTGTTTTTTTATTAACAATAGTGTTTGGTAGTTCAGTCGATCGAAATTAAAATTTAAATTTTCAAACATTGAACGTCCCTAATATTATGCAAGTTTAAATTCAAACTTACTGAATTATTATAAAGTTGTTTTTCAAAACTAATAACGAATCTTATATAACGTTTTTTAGTAAATTAGGTAAGTCAGTGGATCGTCCAATTCAACAGTTCTCATTTATTACACACAGTAAATTAATATGGGTAAAGCACACAGCATTATACCCGTCATATTTTATGACGTCCGTTACTTTCGCTTAGCAGTAGATAGAGAGACGTGTGCTTCCCCCGGCGGCGAACCGTATCACCTCTGTTTACATGCGCGCATGGACACACAGTCCCAGAAAAATAGTACGCTCGCCAAAAGGAATCGCAACGTTAGTAGTTATAGTAAATCAAGAGCATATGCTCTTTACTGTAGGCGGGAGTGTAAACAAACTCGATTGTTGCCATTGCTAGAGTATTATATATATATAGATACCAATCATTTAACTATCTTGTCATTTAAAGCATCTATAATTTGAGACTACCTTTCAGCTGGCTACTTCATCATTTTGCAGCAAACTTTTGAGAAATTTGTACTGAAATTAATTATATTGTTTAAATTTTTGTAACACCATTACGCTTTTTAACTTTATAGGTAATGGAGTCGTCATAAATCTGCCCCAATTTTTTGAAGAAATCAAGAAAAACGAAGATAAAGGTCTTGCCCATTTGGAAGGTCGTGTGCTTCTTTCTGATCGTGCTCATATAGGTATTACATTTTTATAGATATTTAATCACATTATTTCTTTTTTCACAGAGAATCCAATTACAAATTTAGTTACAAGAGATTTTTACAAATAGACTAACTGGATTTTGTTAAACTTGAACAGAACCCGAAGAATAATAAAAAGCTTTTGGGATGAAGTGTTAACTTTTTCTCTGCATGATATTGTAATTTTGAATTTTTTTTATGTTAAAAAATATTTATATAGTAAGATTTTAAAACTTTCACAATACTTTAATTTTTGATTTATTAATTTGTAAGTTTAATTAATTAAAAAAAACATGTTTTGACATAGTATTTTCGACTCTTTTAATGATTGTTTCAAAACTGTAGTTTTCCTCGGGTGTTTAAGATAAGAAGTGATTATTTGTAAAAAAAATACATTTTTGAAAATGATACCAGATGTACACTATTCCTAATTTCTTTTGTTAAATTATTTTATCTCGGTAATTTCCATTTTATAAAAAATTATGAAATTATTTACATTTTTGGCATAAAAAGACATCTGGTTCTAATTGCCATTTGTAAGCTTTGTACAATTAAAGCTGTGTAAATTTGCTTAAATATGAACTTTTGATAATGTGAATTATTAATTACTCCTGAGTTTCATATTTTATTATAATTAACATTAGTGTAATGGCTACTTATTATTTTGGCAGTTTTTGACTTTCATCAGACAGTAGATGGTCTCCAGGAACAAGAAAAAGGAAACAAAAGGTTGTCCATTATTTTTTGTTTTTTTAATGAAAATATTGCTGGAAACAACTTATAAGTACTGAAATTTTCTCGCATGTTCTTGAACTAATGTTCACCTGCTTTTTTTTAAGCCTTATAATTGTTTTATAATATTTAAAGGAACACTCTATAGTAAAAATTGTAAAATTTTTCTTTTCAAATACAGCAATTTAATGGCTGTGAAACCCTTCTATAAACAAGAATATTGGTTTTAGAAATACAAACAGTTAACTTAATAACTTGATTGCTTACTGATATATTCTGGCAAAACGATTCAACATTATTTAAAGCCAAGTATATTTGTATTTGGGTGCCAACTGCCAAACAACCTATATTTGAACGAAGAAAATATTTTTCTTATAAGATACATTCCATATTAATACTCTTTGAGTACGTTATTTGTTATAAAAACAGTTTGTAGGACAGGATAGTAGCATCCTAAAACTTAAAACAGGCCAGTTCAAAGCAACATTTTGACCAAGGATTGGAATAACACTGTTATTTGTAAAAGTTATACAGGGTTCGTACGCCTCCTGAAATTCCTGAATAACTCCTGAATTTCATCTTTATTTTCTAAGGGCCCTAACTCCTGAAATTTGTCTCATCTCCTGATATTTTCCTGTACTATATCAGAATGTCTAACGGTAAAAAAAGTCATGAAATTTGAGCAAATGCCACGAAAATTAAAAAAAAATTGCCAAAAAAGGCAATCCCCCCCCCCCCCACCGAAGCTTCAAATTTTCCACAACATTTACACCTTGTTTAATTCATTCTCAGTCTATATCAATATCATAATACTAGTCACTAGACCAATATGATAATAACCAAAAATATTCAAATTTATTCCGTGATACCTCCTGAATTTACATCGGTGCACTCCCGAAAAACTCCTTAGGAACTCCTGAATTTTACTATCATAGAGTACGAACCCTGGTTGTATTAGACATCGTTAGCTAACATCATTAGATTTTCCTAAAAGTAACTGTAACTTAGTTACTTTTAGGGGTAAAGAAGTAACTGTTAGGGAAAACCATGTATTTTCCCCGACCTGCACTCACGAGCAATATGTAAATTCATTAAATTTATTCATCACACCGTCATCGGCTGCGCGATTCGCCTTGTGATGTAACGGGGTGGTCGCATCCGCTGGCAGTCGGTGATTGGTGTGACGTATTTTCCAAGTGAGGGCGTTTCTGCCATAGCGGGGCATAAATGCTCTTGCCTCATGATTTTTCTTGTGTGTGATCTCTAAACTCTTTTGAATCGCTCTTCGTTTTTCTTGTTTTGCTGAATCAAAAACTGCCTTTTAACTCTGTCTCAATAAAGTTTACATTAAAGAGAAAATCACAGCACTATCTTTATTCAACTCTGCCCTTCAATCTAATAGTAACAATTTTTTTTTTACTTTTACAATATTTTACAGGCCGCTCTTCCAATAGAGGAAGGCTGTCGGATGCTAATTTTAAAATGAAAATCCTTTTGAAATTAAATAAAAAATATTGTTTATTAATTTTAATTGCAGTTTTTCGTTTATGCTTGTTTGAGTAATCTTGGTTCTCTTTGAAAAACAGTGAAACGATTAAATTACAATATTTCTTGTAACTTCACATTTCTAAAAGGAACTAGTTATTTTCGTATTAAGTAACAGCTGTAACAGTTACTTCTTATTCGTAACTTTCTAATCCCTGACATTCACCAATATTATTGCATTAACTTTTTAATATGTATCCCATTAATAACTAATTCTTTAACTTATAGCTTCTTTCTATTCTCATTTTCAGCATTGGCACGACGAAGAAAGGCATTGGTCCGACCTACTCCTCCAAAGTAAGTTTTCTGACATTCCCTGACGTTTTTACCCCACCATTTTGTTGCCGGCATCAGTTGCCACCAGTGTGACTCTTGTTCCATTACCTTGTTCCATTTTAGGCCAGTCGTAGCGGTGTACGCCTGGCAGACCTTTTGGGAGACTTTGATGTGTTTGAGGAAAAGTGAGTTCTCATATTTCATTTTGTTTTGCTTAGGTTCACCAAAAAAATTCATTGAGTTTTTATCCGGTTTTTTTCCCAACAAAATTGTGCTCGCTTAACCTGTAATAAAGACAACTAGTAATCGTCCAAAGTATAGATGACCCTTGGAGCTTTATTATATTAAATATATAAACATTAAAAAATTTCAGTTTGATTTGTGAACGCCACATCAAATTGACTTCTTTTTGCTCCGTATCGCTGTTTCTTCTGTGTGAAAGCTCAGGACTCTTTGCCTTGACATTTTAAGATATGTTGGGAGTTCTGATTATTTCTGTATTATGGGAAAAGATTATTTTTGTAGTTAAAGATTGCATAGCACTGTTACTGGTTAATTCTCTTTTAAAAAGAACCTAGTCTGTTTAGAGAATTTTTAGTGTAGAATTGCTGTGAGCATTAAAAACCATTAAAAAAAATCCTAGCAAATTGAAACTGCTTTTAGTTTTTTCCCTTAATCCTGAAATGAGGCTTAACTTTCACTCGGAGGCCTAAAAAAATTTTGATTATTTTTGATCAAATCAGTAAGGTTGGTTCTCATTTTCAACCTTGTGAGAGAAGAAACAACAACAACCTTCTAAGAAAAACTGAAGATGTGTAAGCTGGTTTCTATTTTATAAATCAAATTTTCTTTAAAAAAATTCCCTTGAAGGTTAAAAAAATTTAAAAAATAAAATTAATGTTTCCTAGTGGAAACACTAAAAATTGTTTTTTTTTAATTGTTCCAGTGTTTATATGAAAAGAAAGAGAAATGACTTTGTCAGTGTTTAAGTTGTATTTTCAAAGTATTTAAATTTTATCTTGTTTTTCTCTCAGATTCAGAAATCTTTTGAAGATGTATATGAACCAACATCCAAGTTTAAATGTAGATATTGAACAAGAAGTAACAAAATACAAAGTAAGCATGTTTAAGCAATCATGCCTATGTCTATTTAGAAAATTTCAACCAAAGTTATTAGGGTACGTGGGCAAATTACTAATGATAAGCAGATTCTATTTAAATATGTTCCTCTATCTATTATAAATAGCTCTTGTTTATAGTTTTTTATTGAAGAATCATTGTGCAGTGATTCGACAGAAATCTGTATCTGAGGTTACACAGAGCTTTGAGCATTATCAAATGAAAAATTCTAAAACAGTTGCATGGTTTATAAGCATATTCTTTAAAAAAAAAACTTCCGCTTTATGTATGTAAAAGCTCTTAACATAAGTTAAATGAATTATGAAATTTTGTTAAGTGTACATTCAAGAATTAGAACTTTAAAAAAAACTAGTTAAAAACAACCTGGTCTCTAGTAGCCTATGTAAAGCTGTGTAACTTTAATCAAACCAAATAAGACTTTGGATAGTTCAAAAACATAAGATTGGAAATTTTATTCTTTATTTATGCATAATTTATATGTTTAATTATTTTTAGGAATATGCAAAATCTATTGCTCCATTTGTTACTGACACTGTTACATACCTTCATAAAGCAATTAAGGCAGGGAAAAAAGTATTGGTTGAAGGAGCGAATGCTGCACTGCTGGACATTGACTTCGGTAATTTTCTTTAAAGATATTTTCAACTTAAATGCATTATCTTTGAATATACAACAGTTTTCATTTTTCATCCTTAATAAGCAATAACCTTCAAAAAAAATAATTTGAAGCAAAATTTTGAAGTTTTAAGTAAATATATATATTTTTGTCGTGTCCATGAGAGTCGAACTCTATATGTGTCCGTGAATTTTGATAATTTCTTCTACGACTTGCTTGATGTTGTCTCCATACGGATCTAGCATAGTCGGCAGCACTCCAATCTTTCTCAGGCTGGCGCTCATAGCCGGACACTCATAGATGTGAGTAGGCGTAAGCTGTGTATCAGGACAATGTTCACAGCTTCTATAAGTAAATATATAAATTTGTAAAATTAATCTTTAATTATGATACTGGGTGAAATCTACTTTTTTTTATGAAATAATTGATCACTTTAAAAGTGTTAGTATAATGGGTTATTATTTGTGGGACATGCTTTGTATAGATATTTAAGTAAGGTTTGCACTTGAACCAAGTGTAAAATGATCCTGTCTCACCAGTAGTCAAATAATGAATTATATATAGGATGACTTTTTTATAGGTTGTAATCTTTAAATTATTTATAAGAAAAATAATCAAATAAATTTTGTTAATACTGTCGTTTATCTGCCTATTCAGGGTTCGTACGCCTCCTGAAATTCCTGAAAAACTCCTTAATTTCAATTTTTTTCTCCTAAGGGCCCTTATAACTCCTGAAATTTGTGTTTCAACTCCTGATATTTTTTCCCGATTCCCGAATATTTTTTCCCGAATGCACCACACAACTCTGTAACAAAGATTTTTCTTCTTTTTGTGTCATCATTTGAAGTGCAGTGAAGTCACTAGACTAATATGATAATAAACATATTCAATTTCATTCCGCGTTACCTCCTGAATTTACATTGCTGCACTCCTGAAAAACTCCTTAGAAACTCCTGAATTTCACTATCATAGCTGGAGTATGAACCCTGCTATTGCAAAGATCTCAAACTTAATTTTAGCTTCGACACTACATTCATAACTTAAAAAGTGGAAACTTTTTTAAAAGACTATGTCAGTCTGTCAAAAATTGAAAACTTTATTAACTATTTAAATTATGTTATAAGGATAAGGCCATTACATTATATTATTAAATGAATTTAATTGCCATTGCCTATGAACAATCACGCAAGAAACATTTTTATTTAAAATAAAAAAATTTAAAGAATTTTTTAAATATAAATCAGTTTGGAATGACTTCATAGTAAATGTCACAGTGGGATTCTTTGATGGTTTGCGATGCAATGTATTCTATTTTTTTTAATTTAAAAAAACCATGCAGAATTTTTCATTTACAATTAAGAATCTATTAATGAATAATGATTTCAATACAGCAATATTAATTTTTTTTTTCAAAATACAAATAAATTAGTAAAGAATTAGGAATAATTTTGTGGGGAAGAGACTGTTTATGTTACAAATCTACTTTTTTTGCTACTACTAAATCTACTTTCATGCATTGCATCATTTGCTTAGAAAGCAGTGCAAGGCATTTTATTTTATAAAGTAGACGAAAATTTTCATTTACATTTAAGGGTTTATTAATGAATGAAGACGTCTCAATACAAATTCTATTTTTTTTTTCATTTTTTAATGGGTATTTAGGATTCTTTTCATGTAGTTATGTTTAAAAGTTGTTAAATAGTTTCAATGTTGTACAAAATTTTTTACTTCTGTTTAAGGGCGAGACATTTATTCTTTGAAATACAAATAGATTTAGGGTAATTCCATGCAAAATTACCCTGTCTGTAGTCTAAGTCATGTTTGTAAAGTGATATTCACTACAACTTTTAACATTTAATGAAAAAAAAATGTGGAATAGTTGATATACACATATTATAACTAAATTATGTAATGTACTTTATTTAATTTGATTGATTTTTTAAATTTAAAAAGCTTTTTTGAATCCTCTTAAATCATGACTTGCACTACAGTTACATGGTATTAGCCTTTAGCAAACAATAAAGAGCAGTTTTGAGTGAAAGTGGTTCTAATTGACAGTTTATTATATAGTTTGTTCAGGGTGGTAACAGAACCTGGAAATAAGGGAATTCTCAGGGAACTTTTTAATTCTGGAAATATCAGGGAATTCTCATGGAATTTTTCAAATTTCGCAAAATATCAGGGAATTTTTTCCATTTTGGATTACTTAAACAGCAGGTTTAGGTTGTACTTGTGATCACTACTGACGGACACACTTGATCAAAAGAAAATATTCTGGTTGGTCCGATTTGCCTGAAGGACCAATCTTGGAGGAAGGATGAATATCTCTCACGAATCATGTTATAACATGATTCTCTGATCACATGGTTCCTCTAAACTTATTCAGATTTTCGGAAAAGTTAGGTAGGTTAACCCATAATCCGGAAAATCTTGAGTCCTGCGATGTCTGGATTAAATTTTCTGTACTGCATTGAATTGTATGTATTTTCTAGGTAATTGGTAAATTCAGGGAATTTTTTGTGAAAGTATCAGGGAAATCATGGAAATATCAGGGAACTTTTTTTCTAAGATTTTGTTACCACCCTGTTGTTACAAATCTACTTTTTTTTTGTTAGGTACCTATCCCTATGTCACCTCTTCCAACTGTACAGTAGGGGGTGCCTGTACAGGGCTGGGCATCCCCCCAAAGGTCATTGGAGAAGTGTATGGAGTTGTCAAGGCATACTCGACAAGAGTTGGAGATGGTCCCTTTCCCACAGAACTGTTTGATGTAAGGTTTAAATTTTATTTTTAAATTTTAGTCGTATCCCTTTAAATAAAACCTTTCAGTTGCATACTAAACAATTTTGTTAATCAGGGTGTCTAGCTGTCGGGAATTGTACTCGAATTTTTGTAGTTTCGGGTTTTAAGTTTGAAATTGTAGAAATAACACTAAATCATTTATTTTATCGGGAAGCTAATAATTCTAATTTAGATTGACAAAAAATGTTTTTCAAAGTTAAATATCAATAGTAATGAGCCTACATTATTTTAGAAAAAAAAGTAAACCTAGATTATTTGTTAGTAAAATCTGGAATGTATATGATGCTAACTGTTAATACTTATGTAAGTTATAAAATTGCCTTAGAAGTGAAGGGTCTAGTTGCAAAACTCGCATTCCCCAAGGTTTATATAAGGCACAGCCCATTCATAGGCAATTTTGTCCAATTGAATTTACCATTATCGAAAGTCGCCAATCAACAGACTGAACCCTATATCTTAGTTACTCTTTGGAGAAGGCGAGTTTTGCAATTAAACCCTTTAAATATCATAAGTCTTTAAAATGCTTCAGGGATAACCTTATCATGGCATGGTGCTTGCTTGTATTATTACTTCTTTGGGGATGTCTTATCAATTTATCATTAACTTACAAGTAAAATTTAAGAATAATTTTATAATCAATTTTCACTTTCATATCTGGATGAAATGTATCTTTTCTGTTTAATAAATTTTTATAAACATTTCTCCTCAACCGTTAAAAAAACTACACGAGAATGTTTATGGGAAAACAAAATTAAAGTTTGTTATTTTTTTTTTTGGTAGGGCTTAGGTGAAACTTTGCAAACAAGAGGTGGAGAAATTGGAGTAACAACAAAGAGAAAACGAAGATGCGGTTGGTTGGACTCGGTACTTTTGCGTTACTCCCATATGATTAATGGTTACACTGCGTAAGTATTCATGTCTAAATTTATTAATGAGCAAATAAAAATTGTTGAGACTATAGTGTAGATTTTGTGAACATTTATTCAAAATGTGAAGTTTAGGATCACTATTGCTATTGCTTTCTTTGTAATGTTACACATTTCCCTGTTAAGGGGGAATGGGTGCGCTGGATCGGGGGTCTCCAAAGCAAAGTGTATCGGTGTTAATCCTATGGAAAGAAAAAAATATTTTCTCTGCCACATTTCACCGGCTGTATTGAATACTTTTGCGAGTGGATTTTTTTGTGTGATAAATGCAGCTGACTTACAGGTCCTGACCTTCCCACTTTTTGAAATTGGTTCGAATATTTTTTTAAAATTTTCAATAAATAATTTTGCACAAAATATTCGAAGCCATTTCAAAAAGCGGGAAGATAGAGCCCTGTAAGTTATCTATATTTATTACTTAAAAAAAACGTTTGTAAAAATTTTCAATACAGCCGGAGAAATGTGGCAGAGAAAAGTTTTTTTCCCATTGGATTAACACTGAGTCAATTGAGTTTGCCAGTGCGCCCATTCCCCCTTAACAATTGTAAAAGAAACAAAACATTAAGTGGAAGCTCTTTTTTCAATGAATGTACACTAATGTGTGTTGTTTTAGCTATAGCAAGATTTAGCCAACACATTCTTAGCTTGTTCTTTGGATGTACATGAAATGTCTCTATAGATATTGTGATAAATAGAATAACAATTCGTCAAACTAAGGCTTGTGATTTTACGCATGAAATTGGCACCTATGTAATTATAATAGTATACAAATATAAATTTAAATTACTTTAGCTACGTATTTTTTCAATAGTTATTCATTATCCTCTTTGTATGATTAGAATTGCTGTTACTAAATTGGACATTTTGGATACCTTTGAAGAGCTCAAAATCTGCGTAGCCTACAACTTGAATGGCAAAAGGCTTCTGTCCCCACCAGGTAAGCATAGAAAGCATGAACCCTTTTAAATCAAAATTTGTACATCAGTTGAATGGTGTTATATTTTAAGGAACAACAGTACAGTCGAACTTGAAGAAACCAACCCAAACATTTTGCGTTAACCGAATTTCATGTTAACCGTCAAGGTTTTTTTACATTGAACCAGTGAATAGTTTTTTAAAAAATGTCATCAAATATTATTCTAATTTTATAATGTAATTCACCAATAATACATGTGTTCAATTAATAAAGTTCATTTGAAGTAGTACATACTTTTAAAGAATTTGGTAAATTTTTTAGGAACAGCAATCTGACCAAAACTGACGAATCATGGATCTCATAATTTTCTCAAAAATAGAAAACAATTAAATTTTATAATGTTCGTTTGGAGCTTTTTTTTAAATGTTTTGTTTCATTTGTTCTTAGAAAATTTGAATTACTAAAGAAAAGTCAAATTCTGAATTTTTTTTTATTCGGGTTAAGCGGGATTTCGTGTTAAGATATTTTTTAGCATTAAATCAAAGCTTTATAGGACGGGGAAATGTTTTCAGTTCATCTTAACCGAAATTTCGTGTTAAACGAATTTGCTTAAACGAGGTTCGACTGTATCACCTAAAAAGTAAGTAAATTAGTAATAGATGGCAGCCCATCTGATTACTGTTATGGTATTTCAATGACAATATGTCTAGTGATTCGGAAGTAGGAAAAAATACTATTCTGATTATAGAAAATAATTGTTGACTTATTAACTCATTTAAAATATATTTAATTATCATTCTTAATATTTGATGAGTAACTATAGATTTATTATTTGTGTCCATGTAACTGCTGAACTGTGAAATGTGTATCGTAATTGTCTTTTTGTAAAGCATGAATATTACAGCTGATATTGGTTATGGCTACGTCTTAACCAATATTTCTTCGATGTTATATTATAACTGATTAATCATATAAGTATATAATACATATTTTACAGGATTTCTTATACTTAATCTTCAAATTTAATCGTTTATAACAGCATAAACATTGTGGCTCTTGACAGACGGTATAACCGAGTTGCCCTGTATTTGCTTTGATTCATTTCTTCCTCTCAGATTGGGCGAGGTTGACTCATCCTTTCATCCCTTAAGTGGGTCAATAAAATGAGGACCAAACATGCTTGGGAACTAAACACTGGGGGTTCCGCGGGAAATTGACCTCCTAACTGGGACATTGTGTAGCTCTAGTGCGACGATATTTCTAACCTAACCGGGACATGCCTAGCACCCCAGAGCCTTTGGTCCCGTTAGCAGGAATGGGCACTGCAGGCCTTGGCCCTGTAATGTGCTGTTGCTCAGAGGAGTTAAGTTTTAGTTTAATTTATTTATTGATGAAACAACATAACAGCATACAATTACAGTGCACAGAAAAATAGTAAGTACTGAGTGCCAAACTGTGCATCTTACTTTTAAGAGATTGTGCATGCATCTACCTTCAAGAAGACTCAGAGAAAGGAGTTAAGCGATAAAGCGCCTCTCACAATGCCTGAGCGTGGGAGGAGCACTATATCCTGGACGGGGCATATTCTATTTGGGGTAAAATTAGTAATTTTTTAAGCTGATATTCAGAATCTGCTTTTAATGTAGCAGGAAAAGGCAGTCATTTTGGGTAGAATGCAAATACATTTGACTAATTAAAAACTTTTTTACCCCCTGTTATCTTTAATTAACCTCTTCCTTCCTTTTTCCAGCCTCTGCTTCGCTCCTTCAGCAAGTTGAGGTGGAGTACATCTCTCTTCCTGGTTGGAAGACCTGCACCGAAAAAGTGCGCAAGTTTGACGAACTTCCCACCAACGCCAAGAAGTACATTGCTGCAATAGAAGACCTCATGGAAGTGCGGGGTGAGTTGGGACTGATTGCTAATGCCAGTGATGCAGGGCCTGTTCTAGGAATTCTCAGACTATAGGCACAACCTAGTTTGGGGGCCCCTTTACGGAAAATGTTGTGTATGATTTCCAGTAATGATGATGCTATATGACCTATGTATCAAATTTCTGCTATAATGTCATAGGCTTCCTTATAAACATCGATCAAAACAATTACGTTAGGTCGATTTCTTAGTCAAATTGGGCAAAAAACGAAGGGGGAGTATCAGAATTTTCTTTAGTTAACTGATATTTTAGGGATTTGCAGCATTTAGCATAATAGTAACTGAAATTTAGGGGCCCTAGGCCCGGGCCTTATTTAAGAACAGGCCCTGCAGGGATGTGATAAATCATATTTTTGCCCCTTTAATTTAATTTCTCAAATTTGTAGAGGTCAAAGAGATCATTTTCTGATTGTAACCTGATACAATTTAGTCACAGCATAAAACTTTGTTGAATATAGATCATATATATATACAATGACATCATCTCCCAACTGGGATTGGCTGACACAGAGGGCCACAAGTACGACATCACTCTATTTCTATTGGTCAGCCAAGAGTGGTTGCAAGTGTGTGGGTGTATATCAAGGTCCCATGCATCTATACTATATTGCATTCCAACTAGCTTACCAAAACATTTTATAGTTACCTGCATAGTTATTTAAGCAACTAGTGCCGAAAATAATACTTTATTAAGCGAATGGCTTTTATTTCACGAGACCGTAGGTCGAGTGAAAGAATGACAAGAGCTTAATAAAGTATTATTTGGCACGTGTTTGCTTACAATATTTTTTTATAATAACGTGCAAAAAAGTATTTCTACCAATGAGTGATTTTCATGACATCATTTAGTTTCCATGGCGATATTCGAAAATGCAAAGTAGTAAAAGAAAAGTTGTAAAATAATTTTCTATTGTATCAAAATAGAATTTTTTTTCGTGAAATTTATGTTCTTTTGTCTTATTTAATTTCCTTTAATAATTTTTGTAGTACTTGTAGTTTCCATGGAGATATTAGAAAATGTAAAAGTAATGAACCAATAGAAATAAGTGAGTTTCATGACATCATTTAGTTTCCATGGAGATATTCATGACATCATTTTGTTTTTCTACCAATCAGATACTCTTATTTACTTTACCGCACTAGTGCCGAAAATACTACTTTCGGCACTGTCTGTGATGTAAGCACGTAAAGTGTCATTTTCGCAAAGATTTATGAATGAATATGATATAAAAAAAAGTGAACTTTTTTGCATGTTATAAAAAATAATTTACATTTGCTTGAATTATTTGCCTTTGTTTGGGCTTAAAATTAAAGCTTCAATGGCTTCACTTGGCGAACCTGTTTTTGACTTGGCAGCATTTCCTGTCTTATCTCTACTTCTAAGCCATTCCAATTTTATTTGTACCACCCTGTAGTAAGATTATCACTGTAAGTATCACTGGAATATTCAGAGAATATTCAAAACTTTGTGCATGATACATGAAGGAAACAATGCTGATACTTGGCAAAAATATTTTTATTGTGTAAAAATTGACATGTTTCGCAATCGCAACTCAGAGGTCCTCCTTCAGAATAGATGTAAATAAAAAAAATCTATTCCTTATTTGCTAAATGTCAGAAAACCTCTGTAATAAAGATTTAAGGAGTCTTTAATGTTGTATTCTAAAATTTTAATGTTAATTCCAGTTTTTTTATATAATATTGGGTAATGATTATATTTTGCTTTTTATAGTGAAATGGATTGGCGTGGGCAAAGACCGATCATCGATGATAGAAGTTTTTTGATGTTCAGGTTGATTGTACGTCATCTTCAACAATTGAATGTCTGGTTTGTCAGTCTGTATTTCACTTCCTCGGAATTGCATTTTTACAGAGATGGGAAGGTTTTTGTTTTGGTCGATTCTTGAGTGTTTAAAACTGTTTTTGAGAACTATGTAAGCGTTAGGAAGTAAAATATTTAATGGCCTTGTTACTTTCTTGGTACTTGTGTTGTGCTGAAAGCAGGGTTGCCTTTCTATCTGGAAATTGAGAAGTCAAGAAAATTATTAAGTATAACTGTTTAAAATTGAATTTTAATTGAGTAATAACCGGTTCTAATAATTGATTTTATCAGATTTTTCTAAACCTTAGTACGTTCAACGAATATGTGGTTGAATTTTGTTAAATGACAGTAAAGCAGCTAAAAGGTCCCTGAGAGTTAGCATTTGATAAACAGTAAAGCAATTTTAAAACTGATGGTGAATGGCAACCTTTCAAAAGGTACAATAGCAATGTCAAAACCTAAAATCAAAGTGAAAATAGTACTAATTGTGAAGTATCATAGTTTATAATTAAAATGTTCTGGTATTTGTTTCAGGTGTAAAACTTGTTCATCAATGTCATCATAAGCCTTATATTTAGAGATTTAAAGTTAAGTTTTTAAGCGTGTTACAAAATTTGAATAGCATTTTAGTGTCAGGTTATAGTAATGTAATAACTTGAGTGATTAATTGAAAAGGGTGTTATATAATTTTATGTTATCACACATAATGTGATCCATTGATGTTGAAAAAATGTATGGCAACATGGTTCATACTTCAATATTTATATAAAAATTGGGTTAAAAAAGATTTTAATTATCTTTTAGACAGTGCATTTAAGATTGTATTGCATTTACTATTTTTCAGATTTTACATTTACAAGTTAACATAAGTAAAGTTAATCCTTGCTTTATTTATAGTTGTTCGTGTAATTATATATATATTTTTTGAAAATGGTATTCTCTATAATTTAATAATTGTTTTTTGAAAATTATTTTTTTTTTCATTTAAAAATTGTCAGAAATATCATCTTAAGATTTAAGTGTCGTTTTTTTTAGCAACTTTCAAACATAAGTGAAGTTTTTTTAGCGCTATAATACTACAACAAAGTTTAAAATTCCCGTCCAGTGAATGTGCTATTTAGTACTTGGTGGATACCGCATTACTGCTTCACAAGTGAAGCTATTATAAAATTGCTTCATAATGAAGTCACTTTCTGCTGGCTATTTTTATATTCTACACTCATCTTGATTGGAATATGTGATGCACAATGTTTTTTATATAATTGGGTGAAAAAAATCCGATTTTACACTATAATTTTAATATCAGACGCGTGCGAAAAGTTATACTTTTTAGAAACAGTGATACAAAATTACTTTTTTTCACCCAAAAGCAGTGAAAAAAAAGTACTTTTTTTCACTCTTTTCATAAGATGCCAACATTTCAAGTAAAATTTCTATTTCATAATATTCATAAAATCCTGAAATTTATTGATCTGCTTTATTTATAAGTATTATGCGCGTGAATTTTTTATTTTTGAATCAGTATCCATGTTCAAATGTTTGACTTTAAACTAAAAAATAAGTTTGTATTTTGTAGTTCCAGAGATTTATCGATGCCGATCTTCTTTACGTAAAAAAATTAGCACGTGAATTATTTTTGAACCAATGAGATTTGATTTTTTTCACGTAATTATAAAAAATAGTGTATGAAACACGTGTGAAAAGTAAACTAGTTTTAAAACAAAAAAAGTATTGCTTTTCACACTTGTTGCATAAATAACTACTTTGAAACTTTTCTTTGCAGGATTTTATGTTAAATATAATTTATGAAGAAACATTTTATTTTGATTTTATTTAAATTTTCTGGGCGTCTGCAACAGATGAAATGTAATTTTATTGATAAAAATTTTACCAATCCTGCATAGTGCTAAGATTTTTATACCAAAGAATTGAAATTGTGATTTTTTTCTTTCTGAAATTAAGTTTTATGGTCATATTTAGGCCAATAAAGTTTGTTTATTTGTAGTTTCTGATATTACCAGCATTGTATATCATGCATTGGTGCCTGTTTTGGGCAGTCATACAAAAGATAATTTTGTGATTGTCATGTTTTAACGTTACTTTTTTTTGTTGGTCTTGTTCTGATTGTATGAATGAACAGTTGAAGAACTTTTCTTTAAATAAATATTTCTGTTGTCATTTTCGTTTTATTTTAATGCTGACTGCAACTCATGTTTTTGACATCTACAGTAGAACCTCGATTACACTGGTCAACAGTGAAAATGCGACTGAGATTAAAGTATCCATTTCTGAATGATTTCAATAGCATGCGATAGGTCCCAGGTTCGTGTCCGGGCATCGCCAAAATAACTGCCGACCTATAACGGCCCGTGCAGCCAAAAATGTCCGACAAATAATACCCCATGTAGAGGGAGTGCACGTTAAATATCCTTCAAAGTCCTAACGCTGCGTACGATGTCACCCTTAACGGTTGCGTTGGGAGCCTACTCGGGTGTCGGCTCGTCACTTGACTGTGGTTCTAAAATACGACTCGCCAATAGCCCTCGTGTAGCTCTAGTGCGACGATAATTCAAACTAAACTGAATGATTTCAACGTGCTAAACCCGAACATCACATTAAAAAAATGTTTTTTAGCTCTTGTTTTGAAGTTACGGTCGTTTTGTTTTATTACATAGAATACTGCGAAATGAATGTGCGCATCAAACGCAAAATAAATTATAGTCTATTTTGTTTACAGAAACCCTCCGAATTTTTGCTCATACATGTTTTATTTGATATTATCCCCTCCCACCTTTATGTTGATAATAAGTTTTAAGGTTTTTTGCAACCATATTAGCAGCATAGATAATACACCTTCGTTAACAAGAATGGTTCTTGCGTCAAGAGGTGCAGAAAAAAAACAATAAATTCCTTTTATTTCGTCCTTGGTTGTTTTAGAAGCTGTAGAATATCAAAAATTAGTGTGTGATAAATCTATAACTGTAATGCCTTGTAAATGCAGTCATAGTGTTAATTCCTTCTGTTGTATTTGCAGCAAAGTACCATTTTCTGCACAAAAAAAGGAGCATCACTGCAAGTTAAGAAAGCGTTTCATTTGTATTTTGGTTACAAGATAGGGGACCAGGAAAAATGCTTGGCCCCTCAAGTATGTTGTTAGACTTGTGAGTGTAGCCAATTTGTCACTTCGGCTTCAAGGGGGAAAAAAGTAATGCTATTTTCTGGGAAGAAAAATGAATGCCGTTTTAGAGAAGAAGGGGGAATGAAATTTTAGGATTAGGAGGGAACTAAGAAATCATGTTAATGACTTAGTTCTGCACCATCTCATCAGTTAAAGGAGGTGTTATTTAGAAAAAGATAAAAACTAAATAGCCTAAAATTCCTTCTACTCTGTGCCCGGTCCAACATGACAAAGGTCTCCCTACTCTAAAGTCTAATTTTTTTATTAGTTTTATTGAGGTTAATAGCCATGCGTCTGCTATATATAAACATGTTACAGCTTCTAAAAACAACCATAGACGAAATGCAAGAACTTTACTGCTCTTTTTTTCTGTTCCTCTTGACATGAGAACGATTCGACTTATCGAAGGGGTATTATTATTAAGCTACTAATATGGTTGCAAAAACCTTGAAACTTATCATCTCCCACCCTTATGTTGATAATATCAAATAAAGCCTGTAGGAGCAAAAATTCGGAGGGTTTCTGTAAACAAAATTCACTGAACTTTATTTTGCGTTTGGTGCGCCCATTCATTTCGCTGTATCCTATGTAATGAAATAAACTACCGTAACGCAAAAACTAGAGCTAACTAACATTTTTTTAAGGTGTTATTCGTGTTTAGCACGTTGAAATCATTAAGAATTGGGTATTTTCATCTCAGTCGCAGACATTTTTTGAAATATTGTTGTCCATTGTTATCCGTCCCTCTTTTATCCAGAACTCTGTTAACCAACTGTCAACATCCAAAAATTTCCCCAATAAAGAAGCCAGTCCAGTCCCAGAAATCTACGATGATTCAAAACTACGGAATCTCTGGCAATACTGAAAATGGAATTCTGCACCGTTTAGGAAATTGGCAAATTCCGGTGTTTATGAAATAGGGAAAGTTCAGTGATTTTGAGAAAGCAAAATTTCGGGGGGCGACTAAATAAGCAAAAGCGAATTTCTAGCAATCCTAAATTTTAATCAAATGTCGGGAATCTTCAAAAATCAGGAGACTCCAAGCGATATCTGCAATAAAAAAAATAAGCACTTTTCCTAGAACTCCACTCAGAAATTAAAACTGTTTACAGCTGCAAAACCAACACGGATTTCGGATATATGGCAGATTTGAGGTCCGCGGACTTTCGGAGCTCCTCTGTACTATAAGTTTTGCTATTGTCTATTATCCGGAATTTTCGGTTATCCGGACTAACTCCGGTTCCAATTAGATCGGATAATCGAGTTCCGACTGTATTACAAAATTTCCCCTGTCGTTATGAGTTAGTTTCCAGAAAGATTTCAAATGTATACTATTAACAATGTAAAAACCTCAGCTTGGCCATTGTTGTCGTACTTCCCCATATATATATCATAGTTAATTTATTAGATTGGCAGATCACGTGACCTCCAATGCTAACGACGCGCATGGAGCCAGAATGAGAAGGCAATGGGGCCAGGGTTGCCATCAGTTTTAGGAGAAAAACACTACGAAAAAATACCATTTAATTCTAAAATTACAAAACAAGACCATAAAAATTTTAGCTGCATTTTGGAATCTTTTTAGTGACTTAAAAAAAAAACGTGATACGGGGCTTTGCTAGTATTTTTATGGTATGTTTTTGTATTTTTAAAATTAAATGGTATTTTTTTGTAGTGTTTTTTTCCTAAAACTGGTGGCAACACTGGCCCCATTGCCCTTTACCCTCTTATTCTGGTCTCCTTGCGCGTCCTGCCGTTAGTATTGGAGGTCACGTGATCTGCCAATCAATCTAATACTTTAACTATGATATCTATGTACTTCCCCCAATATTAATTGTTTTTTCCAAACATGCAAAATTCAGATGCATTTCCTCAAATTTATAAAACTATAAAAGTAAAGGAAATAATAAAATTTAAAAAACAACTTCAATTTTCAAAATAAATACTAGTTATCGATTTTTTTTTCTCTAATTTGTAAATCAATGTCAACTCAAACTTGTCAGAGAAAAAGGTAATGTTTCATATAGTAAATATAAAATTAAAATTGCCACACAATAAATATAAAAACAGTTTTAAAAAGTTTATTTTAATATTTTTATTGGGATGGTTACATACATTCTTTAGGTTTTTATACAATATACTGTATTTATATTTGTATGTTTCACGTCAAATGATCAATTTCAAGTCTTCTACCTGTACCTTCCTAAAATCAAAATATATATTATTAGAAAATATTTATAGTTCGACTATAAAGGGGGCATGAAACTACACAAAATTATCAAATTTATATATTTTTTTAAAATAGATTAAAAAATAACGCAATTATTTCTGAATAATTTGACATAAAAATTTTATTTCTATCTGCAGTAAGACTTGAGGTATTTAATTTCTTGTTTTATGACATGATTTCAGAAACTCATACCCGATTTTTAAAAACTAATTTTTAAACGTGCAATTGGTTCGTTAAGTTCGTTAATTTAATGATTGTCAGTAAAGATTACAGTCCAAAAATTAAAAAAAAGTAAATAAAAATATTAATAATTATAAAACTAAATTTAGTTTAATTAGTTTACCGAAAATAGTCATCTAAATTTTATTAATGTCAAATTAGATTTAATTTGTTTAATATTGAAAATTTACCTTAAAAAAAATATAAGTGAGTTAGTAAAAGATTATACCTTCAGATGTTTATGTTACTAACCACCATCAGTGTCATCGTCTTCATCCCCCTTTGTCAAAACTCTCGTGAATCTGCGTATGCTGATGTAGCCTTCTTTATCGACTGGAGCTTCGTTCAAACAAATATCAGCCTAAAACGAATTCAAACAAGTAGGTTTGTAACCATAGATATCATAGTTAAAGTATTTGATTGGTAGATCACGTGACCTCCAATGCTAACGACGCGACGGACGCGCAAAATGGCCAGTGTTGCTGCCACTTTAGGGGGAAAAATACTACGAAAAAATACCATTTAATTCTAAAATTACAACAACAAAAAAATACTAGAAAAAGATTTAAGGTCACTTAAAGGATTCCAAATGCGCTAGTAATTTTTACGATATTTTTTTTTGTAATTTTAGAATTAAATGGTATTTTTTCGTAGTATATTTTCTCCTTAAAGTGGCAGCAAACATGGCCAATTTTGCCCTCTTAAAAGGTCTCCCATGCGCGTCTCTTTCTGTTAGCATTGGAGGTCACGTGATCGTCAATCTATATCTTAACATATAATCTATGTTTGTAGCAGAATCTGTCACTCAGCCCGCTTCCACACAACATTTGTGTTCATCAGGAAAAAGTCGCCACGAAGACAAACACAAAGTTAATTCTATTTAAAACATTTACACGCTAAATTTGGCTAGTTTCATTTATTTTATTTCGAAAATTAAGTAATTATTTCTTCAATAATTATCGTTTGCAAAAATTAATTTATATTTCAAAGAAAGGGCTTGTTTCAACACTTTTTCAAAGAAAACAATCGTAGTATAAAAAGCGTGACGTCATAAGAAATATTCCCATTAATTTTGTGATATTCGTCTCTTTTAAATAGAACCAAAACATTTCATATCAACATACATACATACAAATAATCTCTTAGTAAAACATATTTGACGTCATTTCAAACTGATTGATGTCGCAAAAATACATTTCTTTTAATTAATTATTTTAAAGAACTAAAGTTCTCAAGTGATTGCTGCAAATGGCAATGATGATTTAATTCTAATAAAAATTGCTTCTTATGCTTTTTAAATGAGGATTAAATTTTGCAATTTTTAAAATAATTAAAGTACTTCGAATTCGAATTTTTTTCTGAGATTTTGAATGTCTTCTTATTTCGATGCGCTGAATTTTTTTGACGTATCACACTTGCATGTAGATTTGTAGTTTGGGATATGAAAGGAGGTGACGGACTGAAAGATTTCCACTTTTTACGTTGTAAACGCAGTGTGGAACCTAAAACCGGTACAGCCGCCAGGGCCTGATCTTTATTAAAGCCATTTCAGTTTCTTTTATCCTATATGTTGTGGACCGTTAAAATTTTAGTAAATTTTATAATTTTTGAAGCCCCACTTTTTTTGACTTGACTTTGACTCTACAAGTTTAGTTTGATCAATGTAACAAAGGTGATAAAAAAAAAACGATACATCAGCCAAATTAGCACTATAATCAAAGGCAATCATACACAAAAACTTACGTAAGGGGCCTCCAAAATCTGTTGTGCCTATAGCCTGTGTTTACGTCGATCAGGCCCTGGGTACAGCTATGATATAATAGTCGATCTGTTTATTGGCAATCTTGAAAATCTTAACGTAGGGTTGTTATACACTGCTCAAAACAATTAGGGGAATTCATGGTTTAAACCCTTTCACCTCCAATGATTCCATTTGTTATCATCAGCTTCCGATTTTTTTTCTCACTAAGTTGAGCGTGCTTATTTCTCGTTAGATGGAAGAATCGTGTCTTTTGAAGAATTAAATAATTTTTGTTTAATTAAATGAAAATATGAAAAACATGGTAAAATAAAATTCACTCCCAAAAACTTTTATGAAATAAATGGATCCTAAATTCTTCACGCTTGCATTCTTAGATGTTTAAAAATGTATTTTACCTTTTTTTAACAAATAAAGTTTTGAAAAAATTATTGTAATAATTTATTCAAAAGTTATGATTCCAATATTTTCCCCCTTAAATTTTAGTAAAAAAAAGTCCCCCCCCCCCCTGTTTTTTAGTATTTCATTCTGTATGCATAATGAATCTATTTCACAAATTTTAGATTTCTATAATAATAAATAAGAAGTTGGAAGTGAAAGGGTAAACAAAAGTACGCTAAGTGCTCCCCCAATTCTTTTGAGCAGTGTACTTATTGAGTTTAGTAATTTAATCGTTTCCAGCGGTCTATTTCTCGACTCTAAACTTTTAAAACAGCCGAATTTCGCATCGTAAAATAACTGGACTTCGATCGATGTGGTTATACTTTCGCCTGGATTCCCACATATTTAACGAGAACGTAGCTGTCTCTGTATACTAGGGGAAATTGTATGAAGTGGAATGTTTATCACATTTGAACATTTTCGTTGCTTGGCAACGTAACGCAAATCGGGACCAGTCATTATATCATAGCCGGCCCGTCCGTGGCCGAGTGGTTAGGGCATCAGCCTAGAGATTCAACCTTCTCAGGAGTGCGGGGGTTCGAATCCCACCTACTGCCAGTCATCCTATAAATTGGATCCGGCTGGAAATAGTAGAAAAATCCTCATCACGGATGGGCCCGACGGCGTTAGCGTACAATGTCGCTCGAAGTTCCGTTGGGTGCCCGCTCAGGTGTCGACCTCGTCACTTGACCAGGGTTCTAAATTACGAGGCGTTATTGGCTGTGTTAAAGCTCCTGAAGGAGGCTAGAAATAGGCAGCCGGAAACGATTTACTTACCTTACATATCATAGCCGTTCTAAAATACCTCAGTAAAACTTTTCTGAACAAATAGATTTTTTTTGCAGGGAGGGATTTTTATAAAATAAAATGCAAATAAAATGCAACCAAACCACTTTTATATCCAATTCTAAAATAATAGTCGGTGACATAATTTATAAAAGTTATTTTTCAGCCATAATATATAAAATAACTTTAAATCAAATGTGATAATCGTTAAGTTGATTTCATAATCAATTTCTTAAATTTCATACCCAGCAAAAAAAGATCTTATTTTCTTAAGAGTATCGTAGAATATTGAATTATGAAATAAATTTAATAAAATTGTATACTTCTTCATCTGTAAACCTATCTCCTCTCTTCTTCAGAGTGTTTTTCAGGCTAAAAAAGGAAGTGTGACTAATTAAAAATTTAAACTTTAATAAACTTTAAAAAAAAAACATCAAAGGAAAAATTCTTTTAGTATCTTTCGTTATTTTACCATTTGGGAGAATACATAATGAGGAAATTCTATTATTTTCGCATCAATATAATTTCATTCGTATAATTCAATAAAACAAATTTAAAATTGTCCTTAGTATTAAATCATTTTTAAATAAAATTTTCAAATTAAATAAAACATTAAATTTTACGCATTTAATGTGTGGTTCTAAAATACGACGCCCGTTGCCAATAGCCCTCGTGTAGCTCTAGTGCGACGATAGTTCCAAACTTAACTTAACTAAACTAAACTACGCATTTAATATCTGTTTTTTTATTGATCATAATTTAAGCTAATTGCAAACCACCTTTGCGTAAAATCATTTTTTCCCCTTTTCCAGTTTCAGCTACTGCGCAGTATGATTCAGGAAGCATTTGCAGTACGTCTTAATCAATCGAACATATATTCCAATCAAATGATTTAAGGCAATAAGGATATAAATTGTGGTGGCCAACTCAAACACTTATACAATGACAAGTAACTTAATAGTTTTGGTGGCCAATTTGTGACATATGAAAATTTATGTTTGGATTGCTTGGCTTCACAAATACCTTTAAATATTAACTTGACTTATGTCTTCAATAACTTAATAGAAAAGTTATAATACATACTGTCTAATTATTTTAAAAAATGAAAAATTACACTTCTTCTTATCATCTCCGTGTTCACAAATATGAAAACTGACATAAAACGTCTTTTGTCAGTTCTACAATCGAATTTCGAAAATTAAAACTTGTTCAACCACATCTCACTTTAAATTAGTATTTAACTACTAAACCTTTAATTTTTTTTAACAAGGCGTATTCTTTTTGAAGGGTATTATTAAAGGTTAAGAGACGCATTACTTTAAAACGGAAAAAATATTTATACTTTTTTTTTTAAACTGTTAATTTGATCCTTAAGAGGGCCTGTCAGTCCCATAGAGCTAATGAATGCATTACTTTTGAAATCACAACTTTTTCAAAAAAAAAAAAAATGCTTAGTCGTGTTACCCCATTTTTACCAGTAATGGGAATCATCATAACATCAACTTTAAAATAAAATTGAAAAGAAAATAACATCGGGTTATTTATAATTCTTAATTGATAAAGTTTTAAAATAGTGTCGCCATCTGCTGTATATTTTTGGCATTTTAAAACTTTAAAAATATATAATTAAATAACTAGATAACATTTTCGTTTCAAATTTGTTTCATTTGAGATGTTATGTTGATACCCAAAAATGGGGGGAAAAGGCTAACATGGCAAAGCAATACTTCTGCGGAAGTTGTGATTCCAAAACTAATGCATTAGCTCTATGCGACTGATCCCTCTTAATGCAAATAAACTTCTAGTCATACCTGATATTCGTTCACCGAAAATTGTAAGAAACATCGTGAAGTTAATTGGACCAGGAGCTTCTTCCAACATAGATTCAAGATCTTCATCTTCAACTTCTCGACCTGAAAAATGCCCAATTACAATAGTATTTTATAGTTCTTTCGTTTAAGGGTCTTGTATGGTAACAGATCTCTATACGATTCCAATTTGGAAACTTTGGCCCCTGTTTTTAAATAAAGTATACGACATGAACTCACGAAAACTTACCAAAAAGAAGAAAGTTATTTTGCCATTAAAATAATTAATACGTACATTTTAAAGATATTAATTCGTTATAATTAAAACAACATTTTAGTAATTATTCACAAACTACAGATGGCAGCACTAACGGCATGTAAATATCTAAGCAAAAGATGTTGTTTTAATTATAACTAATTAATATCTTTAAAATTATACTTATTAATTATTTTAATTTCAAAATAACTTTCTTCTGTACTTTTTGGTAAGTTTTCATGAGTACATGTAGTTTACTTTATTTAAAAACAGGGGCCAAAGTTTCACATTGGCATTGTTTAGAGATTTGTTACCATACAAGACCCTTAGTTTAATTTCATAAATTTACGGTATTTTATGTTATCAATTTCTTATGCAATTTTGAATGTAAGTTTTAGTTTGCCTAAATGGGTTTTGTTGCTCCCCTTATCGAATTATAATTTCTTTTTGTAACTCATAAGTGTTTAATGAAACTGGCCGACCCGGCGGCGCGACGGTTAGGGCGCTAGCCTTTGGAGCCTCTGGGTTCGGGTTCGAATCCCGGTAAGGCATGGATGTTTGTGTTTGTCGAGTATATGCGGAGTACGTGCTCGTTAAATCTGTTGGGTCCGAAAGTCCTCCAAGTTCCCATACCAAATCAATACCTCTGGGGGTGACACGCCAATTCTGGGGATCCTCTAGTTGGCCTCTGTCTCTAAAAATTAGATGGATCCACTTATGTGTGTGTGTTGTCTGTTTTATAAGCGGGTCTCTGACCAAGCACACAAACCTGAATATATATGTCTACCAACCAATCTAATCTAATCTAAAAAATCTAATGAAACTGACTGATTGATTGAAGATTTGAACGCAATAGCTATTTTAAGTCCTGATGGGGATAGACTCTAGAATGTTTATTTTAAATAATATATAAACTGTTTGTTGCTAAAAATTGTTGTGTTCTATTAAATATTTGAACTCGGAGCGAAAAACACCATTAACGTACTGCATTACCTATTATAAGAAAAAAATTATGTTCTTCGGGACCAGACTACATAATAAATATAAGTCCAAATTATACACTTGACTATTAACTTTTGACATTTCTTTGATATCAACGTTGGATATTTGGACGAAACCTTATACTCACCTATGAGATCAAAAGTTATTCTGAGATCCGATTTTGTGATGAATCCGTCCTTATCTTGATCAATTAGTTGAAAAGCCTAAAAAAATGTAACATATATACGAACTAAAATTAATAAACTTAAATTTAAATGACAATTTCAAAATATTTCTCAGACATCTGTTCATTTTTATTGTGAAGAATTCGCATGAGGTTGGGTTGTTGGCTCAGAGGAGGGTTGGGTATGAGGGTTAAAATCCCTTATCATGATTGCCAAGCGATTTGAAAACCCCCAAAACCACGCAATTTTTTTTCTTACCTTCAAACGAGGGTAGGGGGAGCTACTCTTCGTCGATTCTTTTTTAATTAATAATTCTAATTGCATTTAAGGAATAAATATTTATTGCTAATTTAAAATAACTATTAATTTCTGTTCACCCGAGATAATTATTTTGAACATGAATTAACAATAATTAATTTGATATTTTCTTGATTAATCAAATTGCTATTTATAATATCAATGGTTAATTAATTATAGTAAACTATAAATGGCTTGTTTTAGGCATTCCCATGAAGTTCCTAATTTAGTTTAAACTAAGTTGGCGAGCTTCGATCTTCAATCCTGCAATCTTTCCCCATTTTGGGACAATCCTGGCTACGTCAATGGATTGTTTTGTTACACCTCTTTAAATTCCTGCACTTTTCTCTGCAGAAACTTGGCGAAGACGTTGAAACCACGTCTATGGGATATCTTTTCAGTGGACACTCTCAACCTGAAACACATACCCATTAAGCTCCTTAATTTAGTTTCGGTTAAACTAAGTTGGCAAACTTCGATCTTCAATCCTGCCCCCCCCCCTCCTCCGTTAGGACAACCCTGGCTACGCCAATGGATTGTTCTGTTCTAAGATATACCTCTTTAAATTCCTGCACTTTTCTCTGCGTAAACATGGCGAAGACGTTGGAACCGCTTCTTTGGGCCTTCTTTTTGGTCGAGGCTTTCTTTTCGGGAGCTGGGTCATTGACTTCTGGAGCAGGGGGTTGCTCTTCGGCTTGGGGAGCTTCGGTATCTTGGGGAGGTTTAGCATCTTGGGGAGCTTCGGCATCCTGAGGAGCGTCGGCATCTTGGGTCTTCTTCTTGGTCTTCTTTTTCTTCTCCTTTTTATCTTCGTCCCCCTAGAAAAAGACAATTTACAAGTTGAACAAGCAATTACAGTGGTAGCTTTTTTTGCCAGCTAACGGACTAACGTTCAAAGTTTTACAGTGTATGGACAAAATTTATCAACCAAAAAAATAAATAATAATCGTTATCAGGTTGGAAAGATCCTTGACGTAATCCCAAAGTGGATTTTGAACAAGCAAATACAGTGGTAGCTTTTTTTTTTGCCATATTCAATCGTGTTTACGGACTAACGTTCAATCAAACTTTTACAATGTATGGACAAAATTTGCCCGACCAAAAATAAAAAATAATAATAATAATAAATACTAATCTTTATCAGGTTAGAAAGATCCTTGGCGCAATCCCAAAGGTGATATCGAATATATCTTTCATTGGGTTTGCGTCACGACTTACTTAACTTTAAGGCCAGAGTAGATCACCCTGACGCTAAGCTTTCCGGCCGAACTTCTAACTCCAACTGGATGGAAAACGTAGCGTCATGGGGAGCTTATCTGGGCTTAAAGTTGAGTGAAAGATAGAATTGAAAATCACTTTCAAAAAATTAGTATATGCATTAATTTTTTAATCTGAAAAAGTATTTTGTTAATTTTGTGTTTTACCTCAAAACGATTATATTATAATTTTATACAAATTATATGATAAATGTGAATTCTTAAAATAATGATTTTGAAAATAAAAATAGTTTTAGTAGTTAAAGTAAATTTGTAAAATAAAATGTTAGCAATGGATGAATTTTGTCTCTATCTAAAGTACTCAGTGGGCATTTTCACACAAATTGAACAAAACATTTTCAACCTTAAAATTTGTTCAAAAAGAAAAATAAAACGTCCTTTTATCAGTGTAATAGTGTAATTTTATTTAAAAAAAATATATAAATAATATTTTTGGTCACAGCACACTGTAAAGTATAAAAAAAAAATCTCAATCTAGAAATTCGAATATTTTAACAAAAGGTTTTTGAACACCCAGTGATCGGCAAAATTGGCCCATAAAAGATCATACGGGAAAAGTGGGACTGGACATAATCCCTACAGCAAAAAATGCAAAAATATTATTTCAAAAATTAGTAATTAAATTGCCCTTAATTACGGCATAACGGCTTTAATTTATTATTTTTCGGCATTTTCGAACCTGTTGGTTGGTTGGTTGGTAGACATATATATTCAGGTTTGTGTGCTTGGTCAGCGACCCGCTTATAAACCTTCGTCAAGTAAGACAGACACAACAGACAACACACACACATAAGTGGATCCATCTAATTTTTAGAGACAGAGGCCAACTAGAGGATCCAGAATTGGCTTGTCACCCGCAGAGGTATTGATTTGGTATGGGAACTTAGAGGACTTTCGGACCCAACAGATTTAACGAGCACGTACTCGCATATATTCGGTAGGTCTTCAAGTGGTACAACGGGACTCGATTCGCAGGACCTATCCGATCCGAGATGCCGAAAACAAAATAGATGACCACTAGGCTACGGTTTAAGACCCTTCGAACCTGTTAAGATTTCGTCCCTATCGGGTATTTCCTGTCGGAATTATAACCTGTCGGAGTTTGGGTTTCAGGCATGCCGGGATTATGTCCAGAACCTCGGGAAAGTTTGGAACGGCTAAAATGGCTAATATAATGGCTAAGCTTCTTATCCCGTTTAATAATATGCTCAAAAGCCTTAAATTGAGTAATGTAATTTCCCGTTGAATTAGAATATATTTTACTTACTCACTAACTAACTAACACTTAACGAACATATTTTATATAAAAACTTTAGGGATTCAAATATAGCTAGAACTAAAAAAAAATGAAACTGGAAAAATTGCTTTTTGTTGGTTTGAAATTAAGAAGATAACCCATAAAAAGCTTTACTTGTTCTAATTAAGAACCAATAAAAAAAAGCATGATGTAAACAAAGAGTTATTAAATAAAATCATTAAAAATCTAAATTTTTGATAATTATTAAATACTGAGTGTGACTTATAATTAAGAAGAACTTAGAACGAGAAGTGGCATATAATTATTAAGACTTAATAATAATTAAATAATTTAATAACAACCTGTATAGACAATGTATTTAATTAATGAAGGAATTAAAGGAATTATAAGTAAATTTACATATGGAGAAAGGAATAGAAGAACTTAAAAGGAAATTATATAGTAAATTCCTTACCAATATGGGAACGAGACGGGGAAAGTAGAAGGGTAAAATTGGTGGAACATAAACTTCATTATTTCCCCAATCTGTTTCATAATATGCTCAAAAACTTTAAATTTACAGCTGTAATTTCCCGTTGAATTAAACATGTTAAACTTACTTATTAACTAACATATTTTAACGAAAAAACTTAGGGATTTTAATACCACTCGAACTGAAAAAAAAAATGGCGATATTTATTTTCTTGGTTTTAAATACAGAATATAACCCAGAAAATGCTTTCGAACTTTTTCTACTTAAAACAATTATAAAAATATGATTTTCATAACGAGTTATTTAAAGAAAATTTTAGATTATAATAAGTCACAAGATAAGTAAATTATCAAATAATAAGTTTTTGATAACTAATTTATAGTGTGTGGACTTATATTTAAATATAATAACATATATAAAAGGTTTTTAATCGTAGGAAGGAACTTAAATGAATCATAAGTAAATCTTACCATGATGCTGAATATTAGTCCTTCTGATTTCAACGGATGTGCTGTAATGAAATTCCCGTGACTATATGAGCTCCATATTAGATGGCCAACAGAGCCTTAAATAGCTGACTCCATATTAATTGGGTCTTCCCTCAATCTTACTTCATTTTAAGATAAACTCAACTAAATTTGGAAAGCAGTGGGCTTGAGATTCGAATGACAGGAGAGAAAAAAAACTCGAAGGGGGGAAAGGGATGAGATTTTATTTACTTTATAATCTAAAAATAAGAGCAAGGAGAAAGTATTTTATTTGAATAGAGAAGAAAAAAAAAATCTTTATATTTTGGGAAAAACTGCTCTCTTTTCAAAAGTGACTGCATTCATTTGAAATGTTAAGACTTTTGGATTTTTATCGTTTTTAGGTGTTCGTGCCATAAAATTCCACCTCGTATCTGAAGTAAATTATAATTAATATATTAATTATAATTATTATATTAATTATAATTAACATATTAAACTTTATAAAGGATATAGCATTAAAAAAAGTAAATTAGGAGGATTTCCTGCGTTTTGTCTATAATTGTAATATGCATATGGCAGGCTCAGATCATTGAAAGGCTACAATCACCTATAGGAGAAGTATTTTATGGAAAGAATGGAATAAACTATATATTTTCAAAAACCGTTTTCTTTTAAGAGTGCATATTGAAGAGAGATTTTTTCTTTATTTCTTAAAATTACCACACTCACTGAATAAATATGATATTACCTTATATTAAAAGTATTTTGGAACTATTATTTTAATAAATTAACTAAAAGGGCTCAAAAAGTTTTAAATTTCCTGTCGTTTTGTTTATATCTAGAGACTATGGCAGGCTAGATCATTGAAAGGCCTACAAGGCTCGAGCCTTGGGCCCATTATTTTAGGAGGCCCCAAAATTGGCCTTTAAACCTATATATTTTCCTTCACAACTAACCATTTCATATCATTTTACGGCCAAAGTAATTAAAAGTATTATTTTTGCTTTTCTTAAAAATTAAGCACTATGATATTATTAAATATGATTATTGACCTTACTTTAAAAAGTATTTTTGGAAACTATGTATTTTTTAAAATAAAGTATCAGTCCGAAAAGGGCCCTCAAAAAGTATCCGGGCTCATTGAGGGAACAGTAATGACATTATCTTACATGCTTTGTGAATTTATAATAGAATATTACATTATTTATACTACTTATGTTTTTGTAGTTGTTACTGCTGTTCATATTAACAACGTCAAATGCGGGGACAGTAATTACAAGGACAGCGATTTTAAAACTTAGATAAAGGCTTACTAGATGAAAAACTATTATATTTCTTGTTTATTGTTATTCATAAAGTTTGTTACTTCAATGTGTTTCCTGTTCAAAAATAAAGTTATCTTTTTCATTTACCTTTTAGATCGTTAATCGTGTTACAGTATTGAGTGCAATACTGTGCGTGGAAGGATGTTCCTCTTACAGTTACCTAATATGAAAAGTTACTAGCTACAGTTACTTAATCCTAAAAGTAACTAACCACAGTTACTTTTAGAAATTTCAAGTTATAAGAAATTTTTTATTTGTTTTATTTAGTATTTTCCATCCCTTCTCTGTGTTACTTGTGTGTGTGTCCGTTTAAATTAAATAATAATTTTTCTATTTTGCCTTTACGGGATTTTCATGTTTCCCCTTGGCGTTCGTTTGCTTAATTTGTTGTTGTTTTTTTTGCGATAATAAAAGTTATTATTATATTATTATTATTATTATTATTATTTATTATTATTATTATTATTATTATTATTATTATTATTATTATTATTATTATTATTATTATTATTATTATTATTATTATTATTATTATTATTATTATTATTATTATTATATTATATTATATTATTCATTATCATTATCATTATCATTATCATTATCATTATTCATTATTATTATTATCATCATTATCATTATCATTATCATTATCATTATCATTATCATTATTATTATTATTATTATTATTATTATTATTATTATTATTATTATTATTATTATTTAAATTAAGCCATCTAACCGTTTTTCAAAGAGAACCAAGACTAAAGAAATAGGGACTATCGGAAAAAAAGTTAAGAAAGAATATTAAAGTTAAATTTTAAATAAAAAACTGTTAAAAGTTATAATAAATAACTGTTAAAAGTTAAATTTTAAATATATAAATGTAAGCCGAAAATGTCAATTTTCTGTTTTTCTTTTATTTTTAATTTGCATATCTATAGCTTTAATTTAAACCAAGATTATCGATTTGTGTTTAGCGGTTTTCTTTTTATAAGCATTTTTGAGAAATTCTGAACCTCAGTTCTTACCTAAACCTTATATTTCTTTAGCGTTTCCTGAAATATAAGGGTTTTCAACAGTTAGGAACATTTTTCTCAGGAACTTTTAAAGATATCAACATAATTTGTTTTATTATTTCTTCTCCAATAATAGACCTTTGAATTAAACTGAGGTTTTTAAATGTCTTTGCTCCAAAAAAATCTTTACTTTAAATCTGATTTTTGTGTGTTTTTTTAATGCATATTTTAAAAAAAATCACTGTAAAAGTATTTTTTATACTTTGAAATATCATCAAAATCAAAGAGCTATATGTAAGAAACAAAATATAAAATTTTTCATAACGATATCTCATATAGTTCCGGAGAAAAAAGTTCCTGAGTTTATGAAAATTAACATGCGCGAGATATAGAACCATCCGACTCCCCTTATTTTTATGAAGAGAAGACTACTCCGCGATCCTTGACGTCACTGATTTTGGCGTCACTGTTCCCAGTGCCGAAGACCGAGAAACCAGTTCGGATGCATTCGGAACCCTAAAATTGTGGTCAGCCGTGAACGAGTGGTTCCGAACAGGTTTCGAGACAGGTTGTCTTCATCTTTGGAACAACGTCACTCGGAACTATGACTTCAAAATTTCCGTCCACGAGCTTGTTTGGGAAAGCTTCTTCGGCCTTAGTAGTTGAGTAGGCCGTGATTAGAGCTACTCATGGACGGACTATTGGCGAGGTCAGATCTTAGTGCGTAAGTGTGAGTTGCGGCTGTGTGAGTTGATCAATGCACAGGTGTGAAGATAATACTACACTGTTAAAAATTTGGTGCTAGGTTTCACCATGATATTGGTTCCTAGTCAGTGAATCTTTTAAGAATTTTTCACTGGGCGACATTGTATGTAAAAAGGGGGGGTTTTTTTTTGGGGGGGGGGATCGTTGCGTAGTAGGAAAAGGGGGTCATCATTTCAAGATAATAATCCCCTAGTGCAACTTGAAAATTTCATTGATTGCAAAAAATCTTTTATGATTTGTAATCAACTAATTTGGTAAAATAGAAAAAAAAATAGAAATTGAAAAGAAAAAAATAGAAATGCGTAACTATCTATTTTACAATATATCATCTGCATAATCTTGAATAATACTTCTATTACATATATTTTCTTAAAATAAACATAAAACAAAGAAATAAACATAAAAACAGTCTTTTACTATTTTACAATATTATCTAAATAATCCTGAATAATATTTCTACAATATATTTTCCTGAAAATAATACTCCTTAAAAAAAAGTAGACAATAACAAAACTTAGGAGGGAAATAGTTTGTATAAATGAGAGAAAAAAAATGTATATACAGTAACTCAATACTTATTACATAAAATTCTATTTTAAAATATACTCTAGTACTTTATATAAATACATTATATAGTACTCCTATAACTTATATATTTTCTTGAGGAATGATAGCAAATTTTTCTTGAGGACTCCTAAAAAAACTCATTAAATTCAGTTATATACAAAAATATTAAGTGCAGTTTTCTTCTGCAAAAAAAACTTTTTGATGAAGTCCCTGTCACGATATAATTTTTGCGTCATAATTCATTTGAAAAATTATGCAACAAAATTGATTTTTTCAAATTTACGGATGATGTACTTATATACAGTAGATGACATTAGTGAATCTACAGAAGTGTAATGTTTAGTTTTTACATAAAGATTACTTTTTAAAAATATCTATATTTTGATGTTGCAATAATAACAGATGTAAATGAAGTGCTACATAACTATCTTACTAACAATATTTTTTCCAAAAGAAATATGTTTACAAAAAAGGGTGGTTATTTAAGTAAATAATAAATAAAATTTCATTTAAATTGCCTAAACTAAGATTTTTTGTTAATTTAGCGGAACAATACATGTTCAGATTTAAGGCATTGATCTCTGAAAATGTTGATTCCGTATTATTTATAAATAATTTTTTTTTTAATATTTCGTTGCTTATGAGTTAATACATTAACACTGATTGATTTAAATAACATTTGTATGTTTGGTTTTTACATCGAAGAGTTAAAAATAGTTAGAGTACGAAACTAGGGTCATTTTTTATTAATTTTAAAGTCTTATTTCCCCGGATATTTGTTTTTTAGTTAAATTTATTTATAGTTAGTTAAATTTATTTATGTTTCGAAGAATAAATACACGATATTGCTCACATTTATAAGAAGAAGTAAAACATTTCATATCAACATACGGTATTAAAATTATCCATCACCTTCAAAACATAACTAGACGAATTGGTTTTTCTTCCACACTACGTTTATAACGTAAAAAGTGGAAGGTATTCGTAATCGTTAAGTCTGTCCGTACGTCTGTCCGTCACTCACTGTCACAGAACGAACCACAATAGTCTCACAAACAAGTGGGATACAACATATATTGAAGCCAAAAATTAAGCAAAGCTTTATCCCAAATTTCATTAAAAAATTTAAAGAAGTCTATTAATTTAAACAAGTCTCTAAAATTTAAATAATTAAGAATAAAATCTACATTGAAATAACATGAAAATTCAATTTTTATTCTATATTTCCATAGTTGCCATTTCGTCAAACGAACGAGAAACTTTATTTAAAATAAAAATAAAACTTGAAGAAATATTTATGTGATATAAATAAGTTTGGAATGGTAGATGTAAGTACGCACTGTAGGTGTAAGTACGCACTGTAGGTCTAAGTACGCACTGTAAGTCAAAATTAGTACTAATATACCAGGGTGGGGTTTTCCCGTCCAAAACTAATATTTCCCATCCCAGTGGGAAAAACTGGTAAATACCGGGAAAAACTGGGAAATACTTCTTTCTTTCGGTAAAAAACAAAATACTATTCTTTCTCGGATATACCATATCTAGGAAATCCTATTTTAATTAAAAAGCTTTATAAAAGTAAACATCAGTTTTTCTTTTTTGTTTACATCCTACTTATTGTATTCTGACTGTGATTGCAACTATGCCACTGTGTTTTGTTCCCTATCATCCCCACTATATCCATTGTACTTTACCAAAGCCTACGCTTCTAAAAATTGTGTGCTTGGTTTCACCATGATATTGGTTCCTAGTAGCTGCAACGACTGTGTGGTGAAATGTTTCACCTTTTTTTTCGGTGTTTCGTTGAACCATTTTTCTGGATTTGGAAACAAAAACCTGAGAAATGGTTCAACCGAATACCAAAAATATGGTTAAACGTTTCACCACACAGCCGTTGCAGCTACTAGGAACCAATATCATGGCGAAACCAAGCACAAAATTTTTAACAGTGTAGTAAAGTCGTTAGATTTTTTTTTTCTAGATTTAGTAGACATAACTCAATAATTATTTAACCTATACAATATTTTAATGAATATTTACCACATACAATACTCTAATAATTATTTATGTTTATACAGGCAGGAACACTCAAATAATATTAACGAGAATACATGATTATTATGTTATCATAGATGTAAAATAACTAAGGAAGATTTGTCTATTTTTTAAAATATTAAGGCAATGATAAATATTTCTTAAAATTATTTTAATTAGTCCCATTAAATAACATTTAGTAATTAATTGTTGTTTCAATTATTGAGTTTTTCCCAGGTGGAAAAAACATAATTTCCCCATGACGGTGAATACCATGCCGGTTTTACCGGTTATACCGATTTTTACCATGATATTAACCGGGGGTGGTAAAAACCATGCCAACCCAGACTAATACGGCACATTTGGAGTGTCCATCAGTTGCAAAATCAGCAAGTTATACGAAATCAAGACCCCAGCGAACTGAGGAGGAACCCCTTTGTGAAATCGAATATCACGAGAGCGCTGAAGATGACGACTTCTTTCGACTGGAGGAACTGTTCCAGTAGGTTCCCGAAGTCTCTGGAGCCCTTCGACAGTCGGATTTGAAACCCTAGATCCGAGGTGATGATCCGGAGTACCTAGTCCTGCTTGTGTACCTCGGACGCGAAGTAGGTCACGGCGAAGAAGAACACGCACTGTTAGGTCTAATTAGCACGCTCTGTAGGTCTAAATACGCACTGTAGGTCTAAATTAGTACTAATACGGCACATTTGGAATGTCCAATTGCAAAATCAGCAAGTTATACGAAATCAAGACCCCTGTGGAACTGAGGAGGAACCCCTTTGTGAAATCAAATATCCCGAGAGCGCTGAAGATGACGACTTCTTTCGACTGGAGGAACTGTTCCAGAAGGTCACCGAAGTCTCTGGAGCCCTTAGACAGCCGGATTCGAAACCCTAGGTCTGAGGCGATTTCCCGGAGTACCTTGTCCTGCTTGTGTACCTCGGACGCGAAGTAGGTCACGGCGAAGAAGGACACGCACTGTAGCGCGGCCAGCACCGTGTTCTCGACGAAGATGGAGTTGGAGTAAGTGTAGAAGCCGAGGATCTTGGAGAACTGGATGAAGACCATCACGAAGTGGGACGAGCTCAGCCAGAAAACCTGCAGAAAAGAGAGGGAGTGTTTGAGGATCCCAAAACTAATGCATTAGCTTTATGGGACTGACAATCCCTCTTTAACAATTTACCTGCATCGACAGTGCGGATTCCGTGAGCAAACACATATCGTGTATGGCGTCGTAGTCCACCAGGAACTGCAGGACAGCCCGTTCCCTGTCGCTGTGGTGTTCCAGCCTGTCCCCGCACTGCGCCAGCACCTGGCTGAGCGAGTGGCACCACGTGGTGTAGAACACCGTCAGGAACACGGAGAGAGCCTTGACGAGCAGAGTCGTGGACGTGACGAGGAAAGTGGCCGCCACTTTGAAGGAGTGGTGGGATGTGAATGGAGTCTGTGGGGGAAATGGTGGAGTTAATTAAGGGGGAATGGGCACGCTGGGTAGCGGGTCTCCAAACTCAAGTGCCTTAGTGTTAATCCAATGGGAAAAACTATTTTCTCTGCCTAATTTCTCCGGCTGTATTAAATATTTTTTCAGACGTTTTTTTTTAAATAACAAATGTAGATATAACTTACAGATCCCGACAATCCCACTTTTTGAAATTGGTTCGAATATTTTTTTGAATTTTCAATAACTAATTTTACAAATAGTATTCGAAGCAATTTAAAAAAGTGGGATGATAGAGACCTGTAAGTTATCTACATTTATTATTTAAAAAGAAAAACCGTTTGTAAAAATATTCAATACAGCCGGAGAAATGTGGCAGAGAAAATAGTTTTTTCTCCATTGGATTAACACAGAGGCACTTGAGTTTGGAAACCCATGGTCCAGCGCACCCATTCCCCTTTAATTAATAAATGGATAGATGTTTGATAAATTATAAAACTGTAGCTGTGTTTTTTTCGCTATCGTTGCGGACGATGCTTCAAAAGGCATATCAACGACTTAGGATATGCCATTTCTATTACGCGTTACACGGTAACAAAAATCAGAACAGAAAAAGTGTTAACAAGAGTTATCCCTTCAATATTAACTTTTATACTAATGCAGACTAAAGAAGAGTCACAACAAGTGGAATTTAGGCAAGTTGATGAACGTTTTTTTACCGCCCTAGCCAATTCCGCGATTCATGCTAGTCCCGTCCCCAAATTGCTCTTTTAATGTTATATTAGGTGGTCTACCTAATTAATATCGTACCCAGGGCGACCGGTGCTTACTCATGGCCTACTCAACTTCAAAACCACAGAAACTCTTCGAGGTACGTCACTATCCGTCTGGTTTGGATTGTCACCTTTTCCGAAGAAAAAGTATGAAACCTATTCGCACACAGCCGTCTATACTTTTTAGGTTCCGAACAGGCTTCGTTCTTCTCTTTCAGAAAAGCCGACAACCAATCAGACGGAAAGTGTTGTCACAGTGACTAGTGGGCTTCTCTAGCTACCAGATAGTTGCCCGCGGCTTACCTCCACTTGGTCGCTTTGAGAAGAGGACGAATCCTGAGAAGTGTTCTTTCTCGCTCTGAATGTCATTTCGTCGAACCTCGAGCTGGCCGTGGCAGGATCATTCCACAGAATGACCAGTATCATGATCAACAGATAGAAGAGGACTGCCAAAATCCCGACCATGAGGACGTTTACGATCAACTTGTTCTTGTCGATTTTCGCCTTGTATCTTTTGTCGAGATTCTGTACAAATAAGAACGTAGAAGTAGAACGGTAAGTAGAGAAATAAAAAGAGAAATTTAACAATCAAACTAAATAAAAATGAACTTAATTAAATTCCAGATTATAAGAAAAATTATTTTTACGTTTCTTTTGCGGTTTTATTTGTATCTCTTCAGATAAAAAAAAACCTGAAACCTTGCACACGGCTTAGGTACTCTTCCCAAGTTTCGTCATAAAGTACCCGTCAAATCCCGTACCAATTCGTCATTTACCAACATACCTATCTAAAACTACAAGGGGCTGGGGTGCCCAGTCAGTAAGCCTCTTGAATTGGTGAGCTTGAGTGCCTACGCAGGTGTCAGCTTGTCACTTTACTGTGGTTCCAAATTATGACGTCCGTCGCTGATAGCCCGCGTGTAGCTCTAGTGCTAAGATAATTCAACGTAACCCTAACCAAAACTTCTAAATGATATGCTTCAAATTAAAGATAAGTATCATGATAATGTTTAATTAAAAATTCAATTACAAATATAAGGTTCTCCTTGGGGCCCGGATGGCCGAGTGGTTTGGACCATTAAGCTAGCAGTCTGCGCTCTGTAACGGGTGCGGGTTTGATTCCCGCCTTCGCCCTGGGTGTACTTCCTTTCTCTGTGACAGTGAAAAAAATTTCTGTGTCTATTTTACTTGACGAAGGCTTATAAGCGGGTATCTGATCAAGCACACAAGCTGGAATATATATGTACCTACCCTACCCTACCCCATAAGGTTCTCCCCCCACGACAACGTCAAACAACAACGCGTTAAAATAACATACTGTCACATAACAACTACATACTGTCACATAACAACTACAAACTCACATTGAAGTTAATGCACCAATAAGAGAAACTGCCTATGTACTTTTAGTACATATAGTAAATACTAAATTTACTAGTACATATACTTTTAGTACTTATACTTATAAACTTTTAAATATTTGAAAGGAAATACCTACCCGACTGGACGCCAACAGCTCTCGCACTTCTCTCCTCTTGACGAACACAGAGTACCAGTTGGCGACGGCGAAGAGTCGCCACATGATGAGAGATATTACCACTTTGGAGCACTGGAATTTCGAGCACAGGCCCAAATAGTGCGAGTACAGTACGAAGGTGTACAAGTGGTTGGCGAACATGACTAGAACAGAGACTGTGTGTATGGCGTGGATGGAGCGGTTGTCGCCAGGCTGCATGCCTGGTATGCCCCATGTGTACAGAATGTACTGGAGGAGGTCGAGTTCTTGCAGTCTTTGTATGGTTGAATTGTACATGGTTTTGAAGTCGAATTTCATTGTGAAATTATTGGAGTATGGGGTGTGGCGGTTCACCACACGCGCAACTTCAAAATAATGACCACTCTAGATGGCTCTGATTTACCACTACGTTCCTACCAGTAATCTAGTTAACAAAAGGAACATAAAAAATCCGAAGTAAACTCATCTCCACCTCAAGGATCCTTTTGGTGGACTATTAGTCACCATGACCACAACGTTAGTGATCCCGACGTGATCGTCACCCACTCCAACGATGCTCCTGCTACGATGGGCTCAACCACGGTTGCTCACTCGCTACTGCTAATGCACTCAACGCTGCACGCAACTCAACACAGCACAGCGAAGCAGCCTGCGTTCCGTTTTTTTACCTTGTTGTCTAGAAGGGGAGTGGTGTATCGGTTCATTTTTATGCAGTTTTGGTGGACTATGGGTTGCCGAGGCCACTACATGAACGATTTGAAAGAGGCGGAACGTGGAATAGAGGACAATGTTTGACGTACCTGTGATGCCACCTTATACGTGTCCGTTCTAGTTTAGACGAACTAACTGCCGGGTGGTTTAGTTTGTGTGGTTTACGACAACGTTTGACGAAGCTCTGGCTTCACACGGCAGGCGTGGCTATTTCTGTTGTTCATTATTTCATACGACCTAATATATAAACAGGGTGCATCTGCTTATATAGAATGTACTATATGGAACAGGTATATTTTTTCCACTTCTTGTATCGTTCATTTATGCACGGTTTTTTAATCAGTGTCACATTTCATTATGAAGTATAGGAAAATTTACATGTGCACAACAGCAGAAAGACGCGTGTACTGAATCTACTGAAGCTAATCTCTATTTATATCCGTATATGTGTTGTTGATTTATGTATAGTTGTGAAAGAGAAGAATTGGTTTTATTGTGAATTACTGGAAAGTATATAATTAGTTTGCTCCAGTAAATAATGAGATTTTTCCATTTGAAAGCTTATTTATCTTATCTGCGGAGCTGATAGAAGTCTTTTCACAATCCAGAGCCGAGCCGAACCGCCTTTGACGGTGTGAGGATTTTTCAAATACCATGCTAGATGGCGCTGATTTACTTCTGCGTTACCTCCAGCCATCTAGATTACAATAAATATTATAGTTTATTAATCGAAGGGTCTTCAATTTGAGGTACCATTTGGTGTACACAAGTTTATCATATCGGCTACACTACAATAGCGCCCAGTACCGTTTCCGACAAGTAACGGAATAAATGCTGGGGCTAGAGCTCACCTTTGCTCTTTACAAACGGGTGTTCGGATTAGGATAGAGATACTCAATATAACTTATAAACGAGTGCAAGAGTCGTGACAGCCGAAAGAGAATGTCAACGCGACACAACCTTTGTTGTAGATATTTAGACACGGGTAACGAGAAATAAAACAGAAGTTAAAACTTGCCAGGAACTGCTATTGATGGGAAAATATGGGGCCCGGATGGTCTCTAGTGGTTTAGATCACAGCCCATTACGCTAACAGTCTGCGCACTGTACCGGGTGCGGGCTCGATTCCCGCTTTCGCCCTGGGTGTACTTTCTCTCTCTGTGTCGGTAAAAATTCTGTCCGTGTCTGTCTTACTTGACGAAAGGTTTATAAGCGGGTCTCTGGTCAAGCACACAAGCCGGAAAAATACATGTTCAACCAACCATGGGAAAATATTGCAAGTTATTCCAGCAAGCAGCAATTTGCAAGTTGAATTCCAGTCTGTCTCTAGATTTGGTGAGAGGCGTCTTATATGTTCTTTATGTCAAATGGTAGATTTTTTTTTCCGATGCATCATCTTGAATAATTATGGGTGCACTTTCTTTTTCCCTGAGTAGCAAATAAAGGTAGACTGCTGAAATGTATCATCTTTAGTAAACGCGGTTCATAAGTATTATAACGAAATAAAGTCTCTTTAACTCCACTGAAAAGAATTCTGTAAAATTACAGCGCATTTTGCGGTCATTTTTTTCACACATCATCAGTGTTGTAATGTTTGTTTTTCAGGAAATTGATATTTTCTTGACGTACAGAGTCACACGAATAACTTGTTCCAAGCGTTTAAACAAAGAAGACGAGTGCACCCAATCAGTGCTAGTGATTGTTTGGTAGACATATATTTTCAGGCTTGTGTGCTTGGTCACAAAGACCAGTGCTAGTGAAACAAACATTTCGCCGGTACCACACAATATATTTGGCACCATATGCAAATTCGCAGCACAGCCTGTTGGCAGCACTTAAACCATCTCTTTGTGATTGTAATCAAAGGAGATATTTACGGTGCTGTCCATATATGTTGAACAGTAACATTTAACACATTATCATTCAAATTCCAAATATTGAGTTTGTAATATATTTTTCTGTAGTCCACCTTAAAAACTACACTAGAAGTAATCCGCCTCGAAAATCAGAATAAAGTAAAAGTTATTGAACGTATCAAGTAAGATGAAAACATTGAAGTTAGGAACATATCTAAAGTGCCATTAAGTTTAGGCGATCTAAAAAGTATTAAAAAAGAAGACTAATAAATATTACAATTCAATTAAATTTCAATAAATATCTCCATTCGGCTTTAGTTAATGAACTACAAAAAAAGATCAATAAACCTTTCTAAATATAATTGCTATAGAATGACGTCAATTCATCAGTTCTTTGAAGATACGTCGATAAAATAAATCAATAAATTTATAACGACTATAGATTTTTAAGCAGGAATATCAATGGATTTCAAAACATTAATATTAAACTGAATGTTCTACAATTTAGTAAAAATTGGCCCCCGTGTGGCAGAGATCGATAATTGACTAGCCTCTCCCTGAGAAGGTTCTTGGTTCTGTCTCAGCCATACTATAGACGTATTCATGCTATAGAGTTCATATAACTTATAATTCACTGGGGTGCCAGAGTATACTGAAATATACATGCTCGTTAAATATGTGGAGTCGAAAATCCCGACGACATTAGCGTACGATGTCGCTCGAAGTTCCGTTGGGTGCCCGCTCAGGTGTCGACTTCGCCAACTTAAATAGGGTTCTAAATTAAGAGGCGTATATTGTATGTGTAAAATCAATATAAATTAGATGTATACTCAAAAATACTACAGATTGGTTGGTTGGTAGACATATATATTCAGGTTTGTGTGCTTGGTCAGCGACCCGCTTATAAACCTTCGTCAAGTAAGACAGACACAACAGACAACACACACACATAAGTGGATCCCTCTAATTTTTAGAGACAGAGGCCAACTAGAGATACTACAGATGATGTTTGGTATGCCTTGCCTCCAGCGAAGCAATAAGCTAGTTTTACACCGTTTAATTGCTAGTTGCCCCAACCACCATCAGTAAAATGGGGCTCGGGTGGCCTAGTAGTTAAGATCGCAGACCATTACGCTAACAGTCTGCGCACTGTTGTACCGGGTGCGGGTTCGATTCCCGCCTTCGCCCTGGGTGTAATTTATCTCTCCGTGCCAGTTAAAAATCTGTCTGTGTCTGTCTTACTTGACGAAGGCTTATAAGCTTGTCTCTGATCAAGCACACAAGACGAAAATACATATACCAACCATCAGTAAAATCCAAACATAATTACGCGGTTCCCTGAGTACACTGGGATATAGACGTGCTCATTAAATATGGTGGAGTGGAGCCCAAAGTCCCCACGGCGTTAGCGTACGATGTCGCTCGAAGTCCAGTTGGGTGCTAGCTCAGGTGTCGACCTCGTCACTTGACAGCGGTTCTAAATTAACAGCGTATTTGGCTGCGTTATGTTCCTAAAGGAGGCTAGAAATAGACAGTCGGAACAATCAGTGGTAATATGAAGGCTTTTTTTTACAAACTCTTTACAAGTATCAAAAAATTTCAACGATATTACTGAACCTTATAAACTTCGAAGGTCACAGAAAAATACATAAAATCTCTTTGATGATTATTAATTCTTTATGTAGTCTTACCTTCTTTAAATCAATAAAATAATAGTGTTAAAAGCGAAGGGCCATTGCGTCCATATATTTTTGGGAAACCTTCCGCTGACAAGCTTCCATATGAAAATTTCTATGACTTTTAAATGCTTTATGCCAATAAATTCGATATGCAATGTTTGTAATTCTAATTTATTTGAAAACACCAATGCATTAGACCTAATCGATATTTCAAAACCATTATCGAATACGGTGGAGATGCTGAAGGATCGAAATCAATGGGAAAAAACGGGTTGCCAAGTGAAGCAATAATTGCTTCCGAAATGTGCCAGAACCGCCAATTGGCAAATAATTTGGCGCTACGTTGTAATAATAAATAAAATAATAACAATGTGATTAGTATGTTTAAAATACATAATCAATTTTTATTAATGAAGAAAAACCTTGTTTCTTCAGCTGGTGCCAAGTTAGGACACTTTTTCGTTTGTCGTTGGCAGAAAGATGCGTCGGAATCGTAAAAGAAATTTTAGAAAAGCTTTTGAGGAGGGTAAGGATCATTTTGTGGGGCTTATGGAATACAGAAACACCCGATTGCTGGATTGAATTTGTCTCCAGCACAACTATTGTTTAATCGCAGATTAAAAACAAAACTCCCAATTTCGAAAGCCCTTTTAAATCCAGAAATTTTTGTTGGAGTTAAGATTAAAAAATCGTCAGTTAAATCAAAAGTATTATTATGATAGGTCAGCACGTGGTTTGGGGACATTTGAAGAAGGAGACATAGTTAGAATAAAGGATAACTTGGGAACCGGGACGTATTATTGGCTATGGGGAAAATCCTCGGTCGTACAGAGTCCTAAATGAATCCGGAAGAATTCTCGTTCGAAATAGAAAACATCTGATTCCGTCACAGTCAAAATTCTCATATAAATTCAATTACGAAGATTTTAATAGTAGTCAAAAAACAATTCCAATTGTTCCTAGAGTAGCCAGGGACGACCCTCCACAGGCTCAACACTATGTAACCAGATATGGAAGAGCTGTCAGGAGGCCCGACAGATATGGCCAGTCGTCTTAGTAGGGAGGATGTCTAGTAATGTTTTGGTTTACCTGTTGTGCTTTTATGTGTTTTACCTGTAACTGTAATCATCTCATTTTGTATATATATCATCTACTGTCAATAAACTTCATTGATTCATTGATTGGAAAGTTGAGAGGGAGATCATGGCAAGCGCTCTGACTCCTGATGTTCTTAAGAAATTGGAAGGATGCAGTGCTGCTTATCGGGAGTTCTATCTCCAAAGGCATGCGGCGGAAATTGCTGCCGCCAATTTGATGAAAGATATGAATTCTCAGCTCGATCTAGAGCCAAAGGCTGTGGCCGTGGTGTCGATGCCGGAGACGCCCCTGATGGAGACCGATGCAGAGCCGCAAGCCGTGGCGAACATCCCCGTCTCCAGTCAGGTTCATGCCTTGACCGAGTCCATAGTGCTGCCGTCGGATGCCCAATCCCCGTCGGCAGGGATGCTACCCCGGATGCCCCATTCCCGGAGGTATGCCCGGATGCCCGGTCCCAGGAGGGAAACACGGATGTCCCGGCGGTCAAGAAAGCCAAGAAAATCAAGCCTAATTCGGATGCCCAATTCCCGAATGCGGTTGATTCGAAAGTGCCTGATGCCCAATTCCAGGCCAACATCCCTACTTCAAACATGTTCAGCCCTTGGCCGAGTCCATGGAGCTGTCGTCGGATGCCCAATTCCCGACGGCAGGGACTGTAACCCCGGATGCCCCATTCCGGAGGGAAGCCCGGATGCCCGGTCCCAGGAGGGAAACACGGATGTCCCGGCGGTCAAACCATTACCGATTCTCTTCCTCGGAGGAGAAGTCGGAGACAACATCTGTCAGCGAGTGCGAGAGGCTGCGGGCGGCAGCATTGGATGTAAACCTTACTACAAGTTTGTTAAGATATTCCCACGAACTGTAGTAGAGGAGGGCAAAATCCTAGCTATTCTGGCCGAAGAGAAGGCAGGGTACTTCCGCCACTCGCACCGCCAAAAAATCCTTCATCAAAACCGTCGTCAAAGGCTTGCCTTGTGACACGGATCCATTGACTATTAACTCTGCCCTGGCTGCGGAGGGTTACATAGTTGAGAAGGTGGCCCAACTGACTCGGGCCCGCACCAGATCTCTGCTGCCAATATTCCAAGTCACTATCATCCGGACTGGAAGATTTAAAGATATCTACAACCAGTCCTCCCTGCTTGGCAGAAAAGTTTTCTTTGAGCCTTATAAGAAAATCTCAAGAATCCCCCAGTGCTATTGCTGCCAAAATTTTGGGCACGTTAGCTCCCATTGCAATATGGGACCCAGATGCAGGTTTTGTGGCCTCGGCCACGACTCTCGCACCTGCCCCACCAGAACTGACACTACCAGGCACTGCTGCGCCAACTGTAGCGGACCTCATCTTAGCTCGTCGGCGTCCTGCCCCGAGCGTCCCAGGCCCATCAAATGCGAGTTTCCAGAAAGTGCCGCCAGGCGGCAGCACTTCTCGAAGCCCTGCCCTCCGACCAATGACGACTCGACGTCAATTTTCGCCGCCCTACGTGCCGTAAAAGATGCCATTGAAGATGTCTTCGGCGACCTGGGCGCATTCATCAAGAACGCTGCTGCCCTAGCAGCAACCACCACCAAGGAAGCAAAGATGCTCGCATTGTTCCAAATGCTTGCTCCCTAGATGACTATCTCAGTCCTATCTTACATCATGGCAAACAAGTTTCATCTGGCTCTCAAACGTTTTCCTACCGGAGGTAGAGTGCCCTTCGGGCACAGATCCTCTTTCTACATAATGGATCTAATGGATCTAAAACTTTTGATTATTCTTGCTCATGCTGACTCGTTCACATTGAGCTAAAAGGGAAACTGGAGTGAAGTGTCAGCGAGCCGAAAACCCACTCGCACCCTTTTGAGCGAACCGGGCAGAAAAGGACTATTTTCCCTACACTTGTATGCAATGCTTGTATGAGACCCCTCTATCATATTGACTTGGGCTCCTAAATGTATTTTAACATTTTTAGTTCGAAAGAATTAACTTTCTTTAATTTAAAATTCCAACTTTTTTAAGAAATAACCATGTGGATCACTAACCAAGAACCAGCGAAGATGAACCCAATAGCGAAATAGGCAAGTTTCTAGGTTTTCTGCCCGGTTCGTTTCTGCTGCAGTGCTATGTATACCTCCGCGTTTCGTTATTGGATCGGCTCGTTTGCTGCCCTGTTCAGTGAATCACACACCTCACTCCAGTTTTCCTTCTAGCTCAATGCTCGTTCATGACAGGTACATGTATTTCCAGCTTGTGTGCTTGATCAGAGACCCGCTTATAAACCTTCGTCAAGTAAGACAGACACAGACAGAATATTTATTGACACAGAGAGAAATTACCCAGGGCAAAGGCGGAAATCGGAACCGCACCCGGTACAGTGCGCAGATTGTTAGCGTAATGGTCAGCGATCTTAATCACTAGGCCACCCGGGCCCCTCGTTGTCGTGTTTTGGCCACTTCTCGTCATATAAGCACGCGTGTTGTTTTTGTTTTCGTTCCGGGCACCGTTTTCTTATTCTTACCTTCATACCTTAGACATATCTTATTGTACTTTTACCATTCTTTTCAATATTTAAATAAATAATCGATGCTTCTTTGTGACGTTATAGAAACTTATTCTTCACAAACTGGGACGAACAAATATTTTTCGACAAAATACAAAACTTGAATTACCCTTTCTATTTTCAGGAATTATTCATTAATAATTCTAATTCATTAATAATTCTTTACTCTAATAGTATTAGAGTAAAGTGCAAAGTTAATATACTATTAAATGTACTTATAGTTAACGGTGATAGAAACTCTTTTTTTTTAATGTCAAACACAACGTTAAATTCTATTTTAAAGTTTTAAGCGTCGAAAGCTATTTTTCGAGAAAATACAATAAATGTTCTTATCGATTGCTAAATTTATTTGTATTTCGAAAAATAAATATGTAATATTGCTCACACAAAAAGAAGAATTTTTTTATCAGCATATAACATTGAAACTATTTATCTCCTTAAATAACTGAACGAATTGATTTTTAACTACCATTAAAAAAAAGCCAAAGAAAAACGTAGCCACAGGGAATAATTGACGTTATTATTTCTCAACATTTATCAAGAAATGCTAAGGTATCCGTACACGTTGTAAATGTCATTTAAAATAAAAAGATTTTTTTAGTTGTTTATATTATTACCTAATTTTTCTTGTTTCTAAAACTGTCATCATTTTAACTGTGCCGCAATTAGAACGAATGTAGTGATTAATTTAGTAAAGGTAAGTAGCAATCCAACCAACCTAGCTGATGCCTAAACTTAAAATGCGTTTTTCCCGCATTGCAGTTTTTCAATAAATACTTTCAGTTGGAAAAAGACTCAAAAAGTTATAAAGATAACTCAAAAAGTTATTGAGGAATTTTCAAAATTCTTTTTTCTACTAACTTAAGAAAATGTTGTCTAGGGAATATACCTATGAAACTTCGAAGAAATGTGTTTTTTATTTTGTTTGGACCTATTAATAATCGTGACATGCACTGCTTCCTCTAAGACGTTAACGAAAGCATTTTCACTCGTCAGGGATTAGTTTGAGGTGTTATGTGGGTGCACAAAGCCAATAACTTACAAGGGCAAATACTTTTGGTAATGCGCGTAGCAATAAACCATCTACCCTAACTAACCAACTACATTTTTTGTAATGGGACGGGATAGCCTCGTCGGTGAGGTCTTGGGCTGGCATCCATAAGGTTGCGAGTTCGAGTCCCGCTGCCTTCCGAAGACCCTAAGACCCTCGTGTACGCTAATGGTGACTGGTGAATGTTAAATCTGTCGTGGTCACAAAGTTTTCCAAGTTCCCATACCAAATCAATACCTCTGGGGGTGAAAGCCAATTCTGGGGATCCTCTAGTTGGCCTCTGTCTCTAAAAATTAGAGGGATCCACGTATGTGTGTGTGTTGTGTCTGTCTTACTTGTCGAATGTTTATAAGCGGGTCTCTGACCAAGCACACGAACCTGAATATATATGTCTACTAACCAACCAAGTTACTTTTTGTAATGTTTTGAAGGAAGAGTATGGATGTTTGGCGAAGGTTCACACGTTCCGTTCTCCTTATATGCCCTGCTTTAGGGGAGTACCGCTATTCTCCATTTTGGCATATGGCGGTATAAACCAAAATATATCGTAGTTTTTTAAACGTTTTATAATTAACTAGCTGTAAAACCCGACGTTTACGGGTAGAGGTGGAAAAATAATTTAACAGTCAATTTAACTATTTTTAGCCTACTTTTCTTTTTTTAATTCGAAAGAATTAAAAAAAATGAAAAAGTAGGTATTGACATGCGGTCGATGTCCGTCTGTCCGTCCGTACCCCCTTCCAAAATCGGTTCTATCCATCGGATCTTAAAAATTCTTTTTTTGTTAGAAAGCTATGACCTCAGATACCCAACTTTCATACTTTTTGTCCGTCTGTCTGTACGTCCGGACGGACATAAATCTACTATCTTTCGGCGAATTTCCCATTGAATTAGCATTGAAATTCAATTTTGAGTCATTTAAATCACTGTTGCCAAATCAACAATGGCATGAGAAACTTTATTTATTTAAACATATTTGAAGCAAAATAATATTTTCATGAATCAGTTTGGAATGACGTCATAAAATGTAGCACAATTTGATTCTTTGATTATTCATTAATTATCTACCAAGAAAGCGGCAAGGCATACTTTTGCATGCAATTATGCTTAGTTTTAATTTACATTTCTTATTTTTAATGCAGTTCGGAGTAGTTTCATTACTTTTGTTATTAATAAATATTTAATTATTCTTCGAACTACAAATAAATCGAGCAGACGATAAATAATATTAACTTAATTTGAGAAGTAATATTAAGGAAAATAGTTGATTTTGGCTTTTAGAAGTTTAAACTATAGCTGGATGCTGTGTTTCGATTTTTTTCTAATGTGTATAAATCTAGTGTAGAAACGGTTGCTGATGATATTTACTGTTAGGAACCTAGTTTTTTCCCGATTAGAACTTCAGTAAGTATTTAAGTAACAGGAAAGTATGCTATTTTAGTTCTTTATGAACTTCTTGTTTTCTTTCATTTTAGTTACATAAGATATGAAGATTATCCAGTAATTTTCCATTTAATTACCCAACTTGGATATATTAATGATTAATATTAATTTCAAAAATACCTTGATAAGAAGCTCAAATTAAAAAGAATACATATTTAAGTAAAAATTATCAGTAAGAATTAAAAATGGAAAAACTTCTAAATATTAAAAGTCTCAAATATTTATTTTAACGCAATTCAAGGGAGTTCTATAATAAATTAAGTAACTTTTTTTGACACTTTGTAGATATAAATACAATATAAGCAGTACAAATTTCTTCCATAATTTAACACAAATGGTGAAAAATTAAGAATTCAATGCAAATGTATACAGTACTAAATCAATGCAGATATCTATATACATAAAAGGCATGGTCTGCGTGCAGAAAATAAAATATTCTTAATGAAAGCGAATTACATGATCTAATAGTTTAGATGTTATAAAGCTACTCCAGCAAACGATTTGCGTTTTTTATATTTATTTGTATTTTTTAACTGTGATAAAGATACTAAAGCAAACGATTTTTATTTTTAATATTAAATATTTTTCTAACTGCTAAAAAGCTAGCAAACGATTTTTCTTTTAGATGTTTATTTCAAATTTTTTAGCTGTAATTAACCGAAATATACTTAAAAATTGTTTTAAAAAAAAGGGGAAAATAAAACTAAATAAACAATCCGTGAAAACGTGTTGTTAAAGGAGCAATAAACCTCCAAGGTCTTCAATGCATTGAATGGGAAACATAAAAACGTTCAAAAACGATAGAAGGAATGGTCTGATTCGAAAAATTCTTAGCCTATGTTTGTTCCGGAGATGAGATGAATTTTTGTGCCAAATTTCGTGACGATCTGTTGCGTGGTTCTTTAGATCTCGTGTCTTATACAAACGTGTATCACGTGTCTTATACTATAGATTAAAATTCACACGTGTTCAAAATGTTTAAAAAAAACCATTCAGAGTGACCTGAAATAACATTGTAAATAAGTGTACTTTTGTGCTGAAGAAAGAATAAATTATAAGTTTAACAAGAAAAAAATATTTTTAACCAACCAGTTATTACAAAAAATATATATGGTGAAGTTGCGATGTTAAAGTGGCTGAAGTCTTGGGATTGAAAAAAAAAAGAAAAATGGGCTAATCCTGACATTTACTTTTTTCTCTTTACAGACAACCGTTGAATCTTGTAAATATCACTATTATCGAGTGTTTCATTGTAAATATAATATCATATGCATATGGATACAACCATTAGATGTTTTCTGTTGCGTTTTTTTTAAATACCAAAATGCAAGAAATCATTAAAATTGCATGGACTATGTAGATAAAAAAAAAGGTTTAAAAAAAATCTAAATTTTCGTTTAGTGTGTTGTACTTTCGAAATATCATGAAGATTGAAGATGTATTTGTTTCGAATAAAAAATTGTTTGTCACTAAAATGATAGTTGTTTAATTGACTTATAAACGCAAATGTTTTCATTTGTAAAGAAAAATACAAAACTTCCTAATGAACAATTACACAATTTCAATCATTTGAAAAATGATATAAGTTATTTCTATTGAATATTAGATGAATTATGAGTATGGAAAATATTTATTACCATATAGTTATAATATCGATGAAATGTTTCGAACTAATTGTCACCATTGTAATTGTGATGTAATAAGAGTAGAAATTTTATATAAATGGCATATTGAATAATAGTGTTTGGCATATTGAGCTAATTATAAAAGAAAGGTATACAAGTCCAAAGGAGAGTTCCCCAACACTCTCTTTTCCTTAAGCGTTTAAAGAAAGAAGAAGCTTTGTACGAAAAACTTCCTTATGGATCTAACTACTTTTTCATTTTTCTATTCAAAAAGTAACTGGTTTAGCAATTCAAAAAAAGTAACTAATAGTGTAAGTTGCAAATTACTGCGATAAGGAATTTGTGGTGCTGCCATCTGTAGACGTCATTTTAAACCTAAAACTAACCCGAGGTTTTACAATTGTTTTTTACAATATCGTGGTGGGATTATAAATTACAGAGAATATTTTGACTATAAATTACCTTTATATTAAATACAAGGTAATGAGTCAAATAGTCAAAATCCAAAATGAAGATTTTGTGATTTCTAGCCGTTTTGGAGGGTGCTGATTTTGAAAAAGTAGTTTTTGAAAATTCGTCCATCTGAAACCTTTATATATTTCGAACTAAAAGAGTTATAGACTTCACCTTTGGTAACTGAGTTCATTTTATCTGTCGGTCATATGTCACTATAAGGTTTTAGAGAAAATCGCTTATACACAAATGGTAGGTGCAATAAAACTTTTTTGGTTTCAAAGGTATAGCTGAGAAACGAAAACTTTCTTGTACAAATTTACTACCGAATTCTAACGCATTAAATATCTATTATTCAGTGCTACGTGAAAGTTGCATGCTGTTCCTCACCCCTAGTTTTACTATTTTGACACACAATCAGTACACACACAAACGAAACTTCAATTTTTTTAATACTTTCCAAAAAGTAACCGTAGAAAAATAACAAGGTATCTTTCTTACGAATGGGTTTTTTTCAAGAGTGGTAAAAACATAAAAATTTAATATTTAAGTGTAAAGGAAAAATTACATCGTGAAGAACTATGGTTAATATTGATGCAATCTTATTGAATGTAACACAAAAATATACATTTTATTTAGCACAATTTATTTAGAAGTATGAGATGTTACTTAGACAAGAAAAGGCATAGCTTGCATTGCAAAAAACATAATTAGTAGGTTGACGTAGTTCTCGAAAAAAGGAGCTAATGATTTGTTACATTGAGTCTATTTCCTCTTGTTTCTTCTTATGTGCCTTCTCGAAGTGTTCCTTTAGCCTAGCAGGTTTGATGAATCCCTTGCCGCATTCGGCACACTTGTGTCGGAAGTCTCGGGTGTGCTTACTCACTACATGCCCACGAAGAGAAGAAGACTGCGTCGCCCTGTAGTTGCAGTGTGGACACTTGTAAGGCCTTTGCAGGGTGTGCGTCCTCTCGTGCGCCTTGAGACTAAATGCCCGCAAGAAGTCCTTCCCGCAGGTGGTGCATCTGTAGCACTTGTCGTCCGTATGCGTCTTCTCGTGCATTACCAAGTGGGTCGACTGGTTGAATGCCCTTCTGCACACCTTGCACGAGAAGGGCCTCTCTCCCGTGTGCACGCGGAGGTGCTTAGTGAGATTACTCTTCTCCGCGAACCCCTTCCCGCAGCGGGGGCACGCGTGGGGCCTCTCTCCCGTGTGGGTGAGGAGATGTCTCCGGAGACCACTCTCATGGTCCGTGGAGTATGCGCAGCACTGCGGGCATTTGTGTCTCCGGTCAGGATGCATGTGGGGGTGCCTCTTTCTGTGCGCTTCCATGGAAGAGGACGAGGAGAAGAGGGAGCCGCACACATCGCAAGCATATCCAGTGATTTCCTCTGCAAAAAATTGAAATATTTTTTTGAGAAAGGATAATTATAATGTATAAAACATTTCACTTATTATTTTTTCGAAAGAATGTGAGAGTGATCGCTCGATTAATTCATAGTACAAGAAATTGATAGTACAAGCCATTGAACTGAATAGTACTCCTTAAAAACGTATATTGTTACATGGGGCAACGTTTCGTTTGTGTAAATGACAATTGTTTATTAATTTTTAAGAATTTCCTACTTGTCTCTTGCGGCTCCTGGGCGCCTCGTTTTCTGCGCGTCTCGATGCCCAGGTGTCTGGCGTAGTCGTCCCCGTACCAGACGAGCATCTCGCAGAAGGGCATCACCTCCTTGTAGGTCTTGTAGTAGACCTCCCCCTGGAACTGCAGGGCCTCCATGTTCTGCCTCTCCTCCGACTGGGCGCAGTTCACGAACCGCATCCAGTTGGACTGAGAGGGGTCGGCCCCCTCCACCAAGTGGTGCGCGCGGTTCCCCTTCCACACCTCGGAAACACACAAAAAAAAACACCTCTCACTCAATACTCATTTGAAATAGTGTGAAAATACATATCGTCGGTCAAATGACAACACCACGAATGTGTAAAAACGCAGGAATGGAATACTGGATGCTGGTTAAGCCTACCGTGTTTTGAGAAAATGCCAAGCCCTTGAATTGGCATATTCATTTGACTGCGACCATTCAAGGTTACTATTATATAAAGTAAATCGCGCATGCAGTTAAAGTATTATGCTTCGCCTCTAGAAATATCCAGATCTAGGAAGAACTTTGTTCTCGAATTAGAGATTAGCTATTTTAAAACTTTTCGAATTACATAATCATTGTAAAACATTTGGTGTAACGTTACTCAGTAACAATGGTGGCAGCAAGTGATGCTTTTGGTTTTAAATCACGATAACATTACACCGTAACACAGCTTTTTTACAGTACTCTTTCTTAGGTTTTAAAACGGCATGAAGATGTTAGCTTCCACACTACATTTATAACGAAAAAATTGGAAGCTATTAGTGGCTTAAATAGCCACTAATAGCTTCCAATTTTTTCGTCGCCTCTAATAAACACTAAATAAATATCTATGGCTATGACAATGATTGGTTATTTTATGCTAATATTTCCAAAGTGATCTTACCTGCCAAGCATACCCGCTCTCCTTGGAGTTTTTGGGTACTTTAGGTCCTTTGTAGGGTCCGAAAATCAGCCCTTTAGGTAGGGGCACCTCTGTCCACACGCCCAGCCCCGCCTTCGGGATGATGGAGTCACCCAAGGACATTAAGGGCGGCAGGCTCTTCACGGCACCTTCGGGATCGCCCTTCTCCACCTGGAAGCAAAATACATAGATATGCCTCAAACAAAACATCCGATTAATCAATAATCATACTCAGTAGAGGAGCCGCCCGTAAAGGGCCAAGACATACTGTGCCCAATTTAGCTTAAGAAATCAGACGGCCAATAACGTACATTGCAGCAGGGGTGCCTACAAGGGGGGGTCAACGACGCAGACTGCGTCGTTGAAATTTTATGGGGGGGGGGGGTTGAATTTTTTATAAAAATTATTAATAAACTGCCAATTTTGATTAAAAAAACTCAGCTAACTCTTATTCTTACTAATTATCTGCCCCCCGACGCAACACCGGGGGAAGGGAGCGCTCAGAACTTGTACTCTGGCGAATTTTTATTTGCCTTAAAATAAAACACAAAAATTGGCAAGAAAATCAAAAGTGGCTCCAATTTTTGTTTATTTTTTTTGCCTTCAAAGAATATGAATGGGTAACCATAATTCAAAGCAACACCAGCAAAAAAGGAGTTATAAATTATGTTCCATGGCGTCTGCCAGGCGAAGATTTCTGACAATTATTTCCAATAAACAATCCGATCACTGTAACAAAGTTTAAACACTCATAAATCTCACGCAGTTTATAAAACATTTCGGTGAATTGATGACGTTCGCATAGTTTGCCAATGGTATCAATGAGATATCCCCGCCATATTTTGCAGCTGGCTCATAAATCTTTCGAATTTTGTTTAACATTTTTACGAATTAATGACCTTCGGATAATATTTATGACTTTTCCCGCCAAATTAGACTCGAAGCCAAAATAACTAAATGATTGCTTTAGAATCAGTAGGAACATACGTGTCGTCTTGTGTCAAATGTGTGGGTCTGGGTGATTGAATATAATTAAATAGTTCAATTCCGAGTTTCACGGTAAGAATTTTGTTACATTTAACTTTAATTTTTTAAATTTTAGTTTTTTTTTAAGTGAAACTATCTCTGTAAACATTATAAAATAATTCTGATTTGTTTGATGTCAAATGTGTTGTATTAGATAAAAAGCCATACCAAGATACACTTTTTTATGCATTAAGAATTGAGGGAATGAATTGGAAGCCGTTTTTGATTGGATCACGTGTCCGGCTATTTTTATTGATTTAAAAAATAATATAATTACATAAATTTTGAGCGGAATTTTTACCAATTATTTAGATTCCGATAGCTTTTGCTGTAAAGAAAACCCTTTTAAAGGAAAATTAAAAATAGCTTGTAATTCCGTATTATAAAAGATATTCCAAAAGGTGCTTCCCTTTTTTCGATTAGGGGCAACTCTTCTTTGACCTATCAGTAGAAAAATATTTAAGAAGAAAGTCAGTACTAGGGTTTTATTTCTGGGGACAAAGTTAAGTTATCTCATTCGATGGTACTTGAAATATCATTTTACTATAAGGTTTTCTATATACACCGTAAAGATGTAGTAAGATGCTGCTTTGGTTAGGTACTCCATTAGCCCATCGATATAAATAAAAAATCCTCATAGTTTTTTTTTTTTTGGGGGGGGGGGGGGTAATAATTTTCTGGGGGGGGGGGGGGGTGCGTCGTTAGCTCTGGGGGGATCGGCACCTCTGCATTGCAGCAACTGTTCCGGTTAGTTAGTCAGACTGATACGAGTCAGTATTTTTTTAGTTCCCAATCTAGATTGGTCACTATTGTATTAATTTAATGATGACAGACGGTGTTAACTTTGCCCAATCTGAGATATGTTTCTGGACCTTTGGCGTAGTATTGAAAAGAGATTCCATAACTGATCTGATTAATGCTTTTAGAAAATATAAATGAGGTATTGAGGTTATTATTTACCTTAGTGTCGCACACCAGTAACATAGGCCCGTGCTGGGGGCACGCTCCTTTGTACACATTTTCGCAGTCATCGCAATCTGAAAATAATATTCATGTGTACAAAGAAAGGTTCAAGTGGTTCAGTGATGTAAAATTTTATTGAAGCGATAAGCAGCAAATTTAACTATTAATGAAAGAATCTGCAAACATGTCAAATTTCTATGGTATTTTACTTAAAAACGAAAGCATTCAATTCCTTACGCAAGAATTCGTCATCACTCGAGAGATCTTCTTCCTTATAACTTTTCTTTTCAATGCTCCTCTTAGGATAACGGCTCTTATTAGCTTTCGACTCCACTAAAAGTATTGTAAATGAGTATGGTAACGCAACAAAGTGCTATATTTTCTTGCAAATAAAGTAACTAATGTTTAAAAAAACTGAATTACCTTTGACGCTATTTCCCTTCATTGAATGATTCTTCCCTTTGGACAAAACGATATCTTTCAGGATTTTCATCATATCATAAGTGCTTCTTAACGCAACCTGTGCGAACTGTTTCCGTGATGGGTTACAAAATGAAATCACGGCTCCAATATCCTAAATAAAAAAATAAAAAGTTCAAGTATTTAGAATCAAAAAGTTCAATCATTGATAACGACAGTTTTCTAGGTCAATTTACTTTATTGATTTTTTTTAATGATTTTTCCCCCAAATCATAAACCTTAACTTATTTTGAATCCTTTTATCTTAAAGATGATAGTTGTTATTACTTGAAAGAAAAAATTACTTCTAAATAAAATACCGTCAGTGCGGGTAACTTTGGTCCAAAATCATAGTTTTTTTTTTACAAAAGGAGAAAAATTAAACTACTAAAACGATTTAAACACCTAAAAATCATTATGCATTCTAAGTATTGTACATTTAGGTATAATTTCCAAGCATTTTGTTCTATTTTATAAATTAATAAAAAAATTGGTGTTAGTTAAAAAAATTAGAGCACGGTTAGGATCTAGGCGGGTAAGTTTGGTCCAAGCATGAAATACATAAGAAAAATACTTTTTAACATCCTTAAAGGTTAACATCCTTGTGTTATCGAACTAAATAGCAAAAATAAAATGTAATGTTTATAATTACAATGTTTAAACATAAAAATAACAAAGTTTAATGATACATAGTTATTAAAAATGGTATTTAACTAACATTTACATTGCAGTGCATAGTAGAATGACATTGCACTATGAATACCAGTATTGACTGTCACTTAAAAGAAAAATAAACTTAAATTTTTATAAGGGACAATAACTTATTTTTAGAAGCAAGATTGAATAACATATATCTTTATAAAAAGCAAACGATTTTATTATAAAAGGGAAAAAATAATATATTCGTAATTAGGTAATTTGAAAATGTTTACATTTCGACATAGCGATTTAGAATGTTGTACGTTTCTTGCATTCTATCTTTATCTTTTTAAGGGTTAAAATCGTTTTTTTTTTTTTTTTAAATCATCTCAAAAATGGATAATGATAAAAATAAGACTTCTTTAAAAATAGTTAAACAGAATACACTTTTACATACACTTTTGAAAGTGCAAAGTTCTATAAAGAAATAGTTAAATCTTGGATAAAACAATTAATGGTGTAATATTCATCCCCGTAAATAAAAAAAAATAGTATAGAGTGTTCTACTTAGCTATTTTCAATATTTTTTTAGGTGTTCCAGATAAAAGTTGCAAGAAATAGATTTTTTTCATTAAATGCTCGTAAGAGTACAAACGTCATTTGTAGTATTGCCAAAATTAGAATGAATTTTTTTTACATGAAATGAAAGACAATGTTTCCCTTTCCAAAAATGGTAAACATTTTACGATGGGATCATTTTATGAGGAGAAATTAAGAAGCAAATCTTTTTCCGACTCGTGGACCAAAGTTACCCTCCATGGCCAAAGATACCCGCTTCGACGGTATGCATTTTGTAGCAAATTTTAATAACAGAAGCTAAATATTAAATTAGCGGTTTCGAAAAGTACAAAACACATTTTTCGATTTTACTACTTTTCTTCTGTTGCCTGTTTTCATTCTTAGATATAATCCCTATACACTGTAATTTACTTTGTTTATTTTAATTTTACAAAAGTAAACTTACAGCTGCTGGTTTCATTTTAGGTTGCACTTCTGTGACTACTGATTCTTCTACTAAAATATAAAAGTATTATTTGTTATAGGTACTCATTTTTATATGCTCTAATTTTTGTATTTGGCTCAAAATATTAGTTTGCATTAATTTAGTTTTCTTGTTTAATTATTTACCTTCTTCAATATTTCTTTTCTTAGATTTAGGTACCGGTGTTACCCCAAACAATTTGATTTTTGTTCTTTGATTTCTGCTAACTATAGGAGGAGCTTGAAATAAATCTAAAAAAATAATTTTGTGGATCGTTATGACTTTAAATATGGATATTTAAACACACGTTTAATTATTAATTATAACTAAAAGTATATTTAAATACATTTACTATTTGAAATATTAACAGTTTTAATTAGCGACAGAACTAAAAATTGCCAAATAATCAAATTTTTAGATAAAAAGAGGAAAAACTTTGTTATGTATTTGCATTGCACAGTGCTGTAACAAAACATAATTATTTTTATATGTGGCATCAGTTACATTAAGTTAAATTACATTTAAATAATATAGATCGATTGTCATACCTTTTGAACCATTATTTCTTGCTTGATTCCTTTTCCGGTTCTGGTTGTTGCAAGTCATAAATTCGGGCATTTTGGCCATAATTCCTATAAAATTAAATATTACCTTAAAATTTATTTTAAAAATAAAAACTTCATTTCAAATTATTTTAAGCAAAAATAATTGTTTGGGGCTGATACAGTTAGTTACGAAAATAAGAGCAAGATTTTATTTTAACATAGTAAACATTTCCATAAATTACCAAGTAGATAGTTGTTTGTTATAAAACCCAATAAAAGTAATTTTAGAACCAGCAGAAGTACGTATATAAAAAAGTAAAAATATTTTAAAGTTAATTTAACTAAACACTATAAATAATAACATGTAAAACCAGCCATAATAACATATGGAAAAGACCAGAAAGTAAATTGAAATTCGACGCCTTATATGTGGTCTTAACTATAAGCAAACGAAAAATATATATTTTTTGTAGATCATTACGTGATCAAAAAGACTTATGATGACGTAAGTAAATTCCACATGACCCCGTTGTTAAAGTGTTTAGCGTCCCTTACCCCCATGCAGTCGAGCTGGGTTCGTATACGAGTCGTATAGCTGTAGTGGACCAACTCAGCCTTTTATCCCTTCTGTTTGATAAATTGAATACGAAGCTTGCTTCGGATGTTAACATTGTCAGGTGGGCCTCATAGGCATGGGCAGAAATTAACAACACAATAAATAAGTTACAGTGAGAAACTTCTTTCAAAACGTCACTTTTCGTTAAACGAATATTTTGTTTTTATATAGTAAAATTTGAGGCCCAGTGGTTTAATAGTATTAGTGCTTCGTATTGCCACGCCACAGGTCCGGGGATCGAGTCCCGGATTGGGCGCTGTTGACTCAGCCTTTCATCTCTTAAGTGGGTCGATAAAATGAGTACCAAGCATGCTTGGGAACTAAAAACTGGGGGTTCCGCGTGAGGCTGACCACCTTACCGGGACATATGCCTAGCACCCCAGAGCCTTGGTCAAGTAAGCTGGAATGAGAACGGCAGGCCTTGGCCCACTAACGGGCTGTTGCACCGAGGAGTTTAGTTATACAGTAAGATTTACAAGAAATATATAATCATACTTTATAATTTAAAAAAGACAACTATTCAGACTTAAGCTAGGAAATAATGCTATTGATTTGACGTTTAAAAGCTGACATTACAAAGAAATTACAAATGACACCAATTTTATTCCTTTTTTAAAGAAACATTTTAATATGGCGTTTTTCCATGTTAATATAGGGGGCCTGGATGGCCGAGTGGTTTGGACCATTACGCTAGCAGTCTGCGCGCTGTAACGGGTGCGGGTTCGATTCCCGCCTTCGCCCTGGGTGTACTTCCTCTCTCTGACAGTAAAAATTCTTTCTGTGTCTGTCTTACTTGACGAAGGCATAAGCGGGAATTCATAAGCGGGTCTCTGATCAAGCACACAAGCCGGAATATATATGTACCTACCCCCACCCATATCAATATTCTGAACGTTGTCTCATAACTAATAATTTTCAATACATTGGTAAAACTAGAGTCTATTTAACAGGAGGAATAGTTTTTTTTTTAAAAAATGTTTTCAACTGTGAAATCTTGATTCCACGGACTCGCTGTCAGAACGGTTTAGTGTAACGTCGTTACTCCCGCTTTATGACGTATGTACGTTATGACATCCAATAACGTTACACCCAATTTATGGAGTTACAACTCAAAATAGGAGTAAACCTAAAATTTGCGTAAAGTTAATCCATAAATTTGGTATAATGTTATTCCGTGAAGCTGGAATGCAGCAGGCTTTCACTAATTTTATGCAGTAACTTTTAAACAATGCATTTTACGGTACAGGAACAACTTTTGTGAAGAATTATTGCTTCGTTGGTGAAATAATCTTGCAACTAACCAATGAGTGGTCGTAAAATTAATTTTCATTCCTTTGGTTCTGTTGCCACTCAAGACGTGAAACGTGCCCATTGTAATAAGCTTAAAGTATTATTTACCTTTAAGGTTAATTTATTATTAAAGGTTAGTTTATTATTATTATTTTATTTTATTATTATTAAAATGATTCTGGGTGAAGGGACTTGATATGGAATGATGTCAAGCATTCAACGACTCACATTCATTTTTCCTAAAAAAATTATTTTAGTTAGTGTAAATAAACTGTAAAGGGTTCCGAGATAAATATATGCAATGAAATGTTCTTTGAAAGATTTAAAAGATATAACTAAAAAACTAAATATTTAACGAAAACCAACTAATATGTGTGTATTAAAATTTGCCCCAAAGTATACAAAACTTTTCACGTCTCAAAACATCTAACTTAAAAGTTATTGTAAAAAAATTTTAAGGTTAAAGAAACTATAAGAATTTTAGCAAATAGTTCCAAAGAACAAGAATCTGAATAAGCTTTGTAATTTTTCATAATACATATTTAACGATATAGTTTGAGTATATAATATTTATATTACTTATTTTAATGTGTCAAATATTTAATACAGAAATAAGTTAGTTATTTAAAAAAAAAAAACTACCTTTAAAATGTACATGTATTCCACTTAAATATTTGATAAACTACTAATTTTCAATACTGCAAGCAACGCGAACACGCTATGCGAATATAATTTATAGATTCAGAGAATTATTTACACATATAATGAAACAATTAAAAAAGTATTTTTCAATTGTATATAGAAAAAAATAAAATAATTCTAACACTTTCTTTAAAATAGCAAATAATTTTGATTATTCTATAGTTTAATATTTCTAGCAATTCCTATTTAAAAAGAACACTCAAAAGTTTAAGTTTGTATCTTACCGGTTGATTTCATCATTTCGTAATTTTCCTGTAAATTTTTATATCTTCTTCTTTCATAGTCGCTAAGTAACTTCCAAGCATTTGAAGTAAAATAATCTTCAATATTTTTAATTTCCATATTTTAGAAACTAATGCGCTAACTTTCAGTAAAACAAGAAAATTCCGAAAGTCACACTTGCTGTTCCGTTCAGCATCTAAAAATAAGGTAAAAAATCGTTTGAAAATTTCACTTTTTCATCTTTCAATTTAAAAAATTAATATTTATAGATAAATCGTAATTTATCGTTTGCTTACTTTTAACATTATAAAGACACTTTTGAAGTTGTGCTTTTAAAAAAATATTTTTATTTTGTTTACGTAATATATTTTTTTCATGGAAGTTTATTCAAAATATTTCGAGCATCAAAATAACATTATGATGTTTCTATTTATTCGTTAACTTCAAAACCTCATTCATTTAATTTATTTTATAGCTAAACGGCATGTCCAAACATTTTATGATTTTATCAATAACCAGCTTTATAAACCAGGCTTTGCACGGGAGTACCATTAATATAACGGTGAGTTGTATATTATGACTAACTTTTATTTTGAGGCAAACGATCCCCTACTAATCACAAAACCATTCGGATATTAGAGCTCACCCATTCTGATGTCAGCATTATTTTGAGCTTACTTTTCTTTTTTTAATTGGAAAGAATTAAAAAAAATGAAAAAGTAGGTATTGACATGCGGTCGATGTCCGTCTGTCTGACCCAGTGGCGGATCCACGGGGGAAAGGGGGAAATCCCCCCCCCCCCCCCAAAAAAAAAAAAAATCTAAAAATTCATACTAGATAGAATCAACTTGTAAAGAAATGTTTTTATTTTTTACAAATATTTTTATTTATACTACAACTCGTTGCATTCTCAACTTAGAACTAGAACATGGAAAAAAATATTACGGCTCGGGCGCTTTGGGGGAACAGGTTATTACGCAATGTTAAAAAAAAGAAATAAAAACTATCCCCCCCCCCCCCTTCGGATTTATTTTTAAACCAATCGCAATTTTGGCGGGAATAAGATTTTAGATACATTTTTTATGGCGCCAATAACAACGGCTATCCTCTCGAATAGGAAGGAAGTATAAAAAAAATAGAAATAAAATATTGACAGATATATTTGAATTCGTTTTAAAGTATAATAGTGCAATTTGTTCGTTGATAAATCAAAGAAATTCCACTATGACTATTTTTTTAATTTCATTTTTAGGGTTTTTATTTTGCTTAATACAAGTGAAATAAGGGTACTATAAGTTATGAGTTTTTCGCGCTTTTTTCTATCGTAATTTCTACTGTAAAGTATCTGTAGTGAGTATGAATATGAGTATGTTTATTGTTACGCGTCAGACACAAATTAATGCAGTCAATTTAAAATTTTGTCAACAATAGAAATTTTCCAAAGAGCCCTAATAATATATGTTTTGACCATAAAGGTATAAAGACGGTTAACCGAAACCTTAAAGTTATTGCATACTTAAGGGGCTGGGGAGCCCAGTTGGTTAAGGCGTTCGCCTTGTATGCAGAAGGTTCCAGGTTCGGGTCCGGACATCGCCAAAATAACTGCCGACCTATAAACGGACCGCGCAGCCAAAAATGTCCGACGAATAATACCCCGTGTAGTTGTGATTACACGTTAAATATGCTCCAAAGTCCCGACGCTAAGTACGATGTCTACCTTAACGGTTGCGCTGGGTGCCTACTCAGATGTCAGCTTCGTCACCTGACTGTGGTTCTAAATTATGACGCCGGTCACCAATAGCACTCGTGTAGTTCTAGTGCGACGATATTTCAAACTAAACTATAGTATACTTAAAAAGCAAACTACCGATGACGAACGGTGGAGCCAACGTGACCAATATTATGAATTTCATTTAAAAATCGTTCTAAAAAATGTCTAAATAGCTGGCGTAATAAATCTTACGGCTTTTGTATAACACTTTAATTTTTAGCCTACTTTTCTTTTTTTAATTCGAAAGAACTAAAAAAATTAAAAATTAGGTATTGACATGCGGTCGATGTCCGTCTGTCTGTCTGTCTGTCCGTACCCCCCTTCCAAAATCGGTTCTATCCATCGGATCTTAAAAATTCTTTTTTTGTTAGAAAGCTATGACCTCAGATACCCAACTTTCATACTTTTTGTCCGTCTGTCTGTACGTCCGGACGGACATAAATCTACTATCTGTCGGCGAATTTCCCATTGAATTAGCATTGAAATTCAATTTTGAGTCATTTAAATCACTGTAGGTATTGAAATGCGATTGATGTCCATTTGTCTGTCTGTTCGTATGTCTGTCGGTCTTTCCGTCTGTCTGTCTGTCCGTCCGTACCCCTCTTCCAAAATCGGTTCTATCCCTCGGATCTTAAAAATTCTTTTTTTGTTAGAAAGCTATGACCTCAGATACCCAACTTTCATACTTTTTGTCCATTTGTCTGTACGTCCGGACGGACATAAATCTACTATCTTTCGGTAAATTTCCCATTGAATTAGCATTGAAATTCAATTTTGAGTCATTTAAATCACTGTTGCCAAATCAGCAATGGCATGAGAAACTTTATTTATTTAAACATATTTGAAGCAAAATAATATTTTCATGAATCAGTTTGGAATGACGTCATAAAATGTAGCACAATTTGATTCCTTGATTATTCATTAATTATCTACCAAGAAAGCGGCAATGCATACTTTTGCATGCAATTATGCTTAGTTTTAATTTACATTTATTATTTTTTAATGCATTTCGGAGTAGTTTCATTACTTTTGTTATCAATAAATATTTAATTATTCTTCGAACTACAAATAAATCACGAGCAGATGATAAATGATATTTAATTAATTTACGAATATTAAGGAAAATAGTTGATTTTGGCTTTTAGAAGTTTAAATTATAGCTGGGTGCTGTGTTTCGATTTTTTTCTAATGTGTATAAATCTAGTGTAGAAACGGCTGTTGATGATATTTACTTTAGGAACCTAGTTTTTTTCCCGATTAGAACTTCAGTAAGTATTTAAGTAACAGGAAAGTAGGCTATTTTAGTTCTTTATGAACTTCTTGTTTTTTTTTTTTTAAAGCTTGTGTTTGGAAGAAAACGGAAAAACGCGTCGGATCGGTTACAATAAGAAAACGGCAAGTCTGAAAAAAAAACTTTGGCGTCGATTTTTTTTCATTTGCACTGTTTTTTTTTTATGAGTTGCTTGTTTCGTGCGAACAAGATTTTGATTTTTTTACTTGGTTTTTTTAAACTGATAACCAAAGAGACCATATTACGGGTGGTTGTTTTTTCTTTTGGAATAAATGTGGCGTCTAAGCAGGTGACTCAATGCTTCAATCGGAGTTTTTCGCGCCTTCGGTCTCGTATGTCTCAATTACATTTCATAGGAGCAAAATAGATGTCATACGAGTAAGAGTAAGAAGAATAGTTTTTAGGGTTTCTTCATCTAATCAATGAGTAAGTTCCAATTTATAACATTTTCTGACATTTCCTGTACTCAATGATATTAAAATGATTAACGAGATTAATGATAATGCATCAAAACTGCAATTTGGTGCACGATTAACATTTATTTCATTGAGATGTATTTGTATTTAATATTTATAATATGCTTTCGGTTTTCATTACATTTTAATTGCTGTTAAAAATTTAAGTACATGTTTTATAAAAACTAGCTACTATTTTTATATATTTTAACGACATAAATGATTAGGGTTATGTTGAATTATCGTCGCACTAGAGCTATAGGAGGGCTATTGGCGACTGGTTGCCATAGTTGTGTTATTTAAAATGGATATATAAACTTCTCATGCAAATCAAGATTGTTGTTTTTTTAAATTTAGATAGAATATTGATTTATATTTTAATAATTACTATTTAATTAAATGTGTTCAGTAACTACCAGTATAGTTAAATAATTAAGTTTTGAAATATGTTAAATATACTACTGTTTTTATAAACTAAGTAAATGTAAAATTATTTATACACAAATCATTTTATAATTAAATCTAATAATAGAAGCTTGTCGTTTAATTTCTGTACAACAAATCAGGTGATTTAAATTATCTAAGTAGTTAAATTTTAAATAAAAGCATTCTATAATTAAATTTTTCTTAATTGTTACTATTAAGGGGGTTGTTTCACGGATGATCTAGCAATAGCTCTGCGGTTTTGTTTTCATGTCTCTCAAATTACTTTTGTTGCTATTCGAAATTGAGTTTTCTAAGTTTTGTTATTTTTTTAAATTACAACTTCTTGCTGTAATGTTGGTTGTTTTAATCATTTATCAAGGAAAACTTGCATTGTAAGAAGTTGGAATTTAAAAAAATTAACAACTAAAATATTCTCTTCGGAAACTCACTCCCGAATACCAAAACAACAGTAATTCGGGAGACATGAAAACAAAACCGCAGAGCTATTGCCAGATATTCTCCGTGAAACACACACAACCCCATTTTTATTCAAAAAATAAGACATTAATTATCTATTAAATAATACAAATACGAGTTATATAAAATACAAATTAATTAATGTTTATAAAAAGTAATTAGTAATACATACTAAATTAATAGTAAAAAACTGCATTTACAATGGAAAAATAAATTAAAAATTAATTTTAATTAAAACGATGTTAATTAAAAATATTGTATTTGTAATTTAGTATAACATAATTGTAATTAAAAATAATTGTAATTAAAAATAATTGTAATTAAAAATAATTTTAACTAAAATTATTTTTATTTATTTATATTATAAGTTCCCCCCCAAATTGTCACCCTGGATCCGCCCTTGGTCTGTCCGTACCCCCCTTCCAAAATCGGTTCTATTTATCAGATCTTAAAAATTCTTTTTCGTTAGAAAGCTATGACCTCAGAGACCCAACTTTCATACTTTTTGTCCACTTGTCTGTACGTCCGGACGGACATAAATCTACTATCTGTCGGTGAATTTCCCATTGAATTAGCATTGAAATTCAATTCAGCCTGGTATAAATAAGGTATAAATTCAATATTTAAATTTTGTTTTATTTAAAGTGGCCAAATTTGAAATTTAATTCCCGACAAAAAAAAACTTTAGTGACCAGAGATGGTCAGATGGAGAAATTGAATTACTACGAATAACATATAAGTTTAAAATTTTTCATTAATAGTCTTTACGCGTTTATAAAGTCATAAACATCGCGAACCGTTAAATGACGCTATAACTAGATTTTACTGTATAAGGATTATTTTACGCAAGCGGCTGCTCTCCTTAAAATTCTACATCTCGAATTTGCAATATCTGGTTTCTTATGTTTAAAAGGGGAGTCGGATGATTCTATCTCGCCCGTGTTAATTCACCTAACTTTAGGAACATTTTTCTCAGGAACTATATGAGATATCATTATAAACTTTTTATATTTTGTTCCTTACATAAAGTTCTTTGATTTAAACTGATGATATTTTTAAGTATAAAAAAATACTTTTAGTGATTTTTTTAAAAAAATTTGTATTGAAAAACACAAAAAAATCAGATTTAAAGTTTATATCATGTTTTTTTTTTTTTGAGCAGAGATATTTAAAATTCCTCAGTTTAAATCAAAGAACTATTAATGGGGAAGAAATAACAAAACAGAATATGTTGATATATTTTATAGTTTCTGAGAAAAATGTTCCTAACTGTTGAAAAACCTTATATTTCAGGAAGCGCATAAGAAAAATAAGGTTTAGGTAAGAACTGATAGTAAGTGTTTCCCAAAAATGCTTATAAAAAGAAAACCACTAAACAGAAATCGATAATCTTGGTCTTAAATTATACCTAAAGATAAGCAAAATAATAAAAATATATTTCCGAAATCTTATTCCTAGTTTCTTCTTCTTAGTTTTCGTTACTTTTTTCTTTAATATTGCGTAATATCGTGACCTTTACAGATTTGTGAAAAGCAACTTTAAAAAACGACAAAACAAATGAAAAAAAAATCGTCTCGCATCTAATTTCATCAGAATTCGCGCTTTTTTTAATCTCCCTCTTTAAAATGAAATACAACACTACATTATTGAAATATTTTTATTGCAGTTCACAAGAATTAAACATCAATTATTCAAATTTAGATACAAACTTATTTGGCGGAATACTTCCACATTATTTCCTAACCATACAGGTCAGCCATTTTTCTAATTAATCAGAGGAAGATGTTTCTTCTTCTTCTTCCCAAGAAACTACCACAGTTTCAGAGAAGCTTTCTGACGATCCACCTTCTTCCACCGAAGTCTCGGTTTCTTCGATTACAACTTCTTCCCATTCTGAAGACTCCTTTTCGTCCGAAGACCAAATGTCTTCAGCAACGGTTCGACTACTTTTCGAAGATGATTTCTTGGCAGCTATGTCAGAGATTTCTGTCTCAGACAAACCGGAACTCGACTTTTTCTCGGACACTGCACCAGAAACTTTCTTTTCATTGATGTCAATACCTGATCCTGTCTTAGAGGATGAACTTTTTTTGTCTTTTACGTCAATAGCTGAACCTTTCATGTGGCCGATGTCTAACTTGTGTTCATTGTCTTTCTTGGAAGAGCTCGATTTCTTGGTACCGCTGGAAGAACCTTTTTTATAATCCGAGTCTCCTTCAAGCCATTCAGAAGTTTTCTTAATATTTATATTTCCTCCCTTTTCAACTGTTTTAGAACCCTTTTTGTCATGCACTTTAGAACCTTTCTTGTGACTAGACCGTTCAGTGATGGACCATTCAGAACTTTCTTTACTATCATACCTTTCTGACCCTTTCTTGTGGTGTGATCCCTTATGCCCTGATCTTATGGTGAGGTCGGATCCTCCCTCATTAATGGATTCTTTATTTCCAGAGTCTTTCTTGTGGATAGATCCCTTGTGTCCTTTCTTGTGGATGGAGTGTGCTGATCCTGTCTTGTGTTCAGAACCTTTCTTGTGTTCAGAGCCGTTATGTTCTGATCCTGTCTTGTGTTCAGAGCCGTTATGTTCAGAACCTGTTTTGTGTTTAGAACCTTTCTGGTGGACTGAGCCTTTATGTTCAGAACCTTTCTTGAGTTCAGAGCCTTTATGTTCTGATCCCTTCTTGTGGACAGACCCTTTGTGTTCGAATCCTATATCGAGGTCAAAGCCTTTATGTTTGGAATCTTTCTTGTGAACAGACCCTTCATGTTCAGAGTCCTTCTTATGGCCATGTTCTTTTTTGTTAGACCAATGTGAACTTTCTTTGTGATGAGATTCTTTCTCAGTTGACTGTTCAGAATCCTTTTCTATGTGCCATGTCCATTCTTCACTGCTTTCAGAAGATTCACTTTCATCTGATCCTAAAAAGATGATTATTTTAAGTTTTGGAAGTTTAAATAATGAGCTATGTTATACAATTAACATTTTCAGGGTGTTAGTTTGTTAACACAAATTTGAGTAATGTACAATTTTTTTTAAGGAGGAATTAAACACAAATGCAGGGTCCCCAAACCAGTCTTCTCTCTGAGTAAATCCAATAAGGGAAAATAATTTTCTAAGCAGAACTACTTCTGCTGTATTGAATATTTAACAAAAGGTATGTTTCATATTATTAATGGGGGGGGGGGGGGGGGGGTAAATGCCCCTTTAACTTTATTTTTTTTCAAACTGAGACTCTAATTCTGGTCTTATAAACCCTTAAAGTTAACAATTTTTTACCTACAATATGCAGGAAGATCAAAATACACTTATTTGGGAAGATTGAATAGCTAATTATGCACTATCTCAGTGTTTGTGATTTGAAGGAAATTTTAAATATTTAACGTAAAACAATTATATCTTGAAAAAGTATAATATATTCTTATAGCTAAAATAATAGACATGATTCAGCATTTGTTTTAAGGTCAGAATACGATAGATATATAATGGATGCAAACAAATATAAGCAAACAAATTCAAATGCATAACTCCCCCACACTTATGATGAAAATTATGTTTGTGTTGAAAAACAATTTATCAAACATTCAAATTAATACCCTATTTTAATTCTTCTTAAGTGTTATACACAAAACTTCAGCAAAAATCAATAATATAACAAGTCAATAAATAATATAACACAAATTCTTTAGTGAGGCCTGTACGATTTTTCAAAAAAAAAAAATATATATTTTAACCTCTTCATTCCAGAGCTATACATACATGGATCTTTGTAGAATTCATTTCACAACATCACAGTTTACAATTTTCTTAATATTAACTTTTTTTTATTATAAACTAGAATGTACTAGCTTTCCAAGTTTTTCAGCTGTTAATTTATCGGACATTTTGGATTAAAACAAAGTTAAAATGGTCTACTAATCACAACAAATCAGAGCTTGTTTGTTTATTCATAGCACACCAAAAATGTGTATTTTTAGCCTACTTTTCTTTTTTTAATTCGAAAGAATTAAAAAAAAATGAAAAAGTAGGTATTGACATGCGGTCGATGTCCGTCTGTCCGTCCGTACCCCCCTTCGAAAATCGGTTCTAATCATCGGATCTTAAAATTCTTTTTTTGTTAGAAAGCTATAACCTCAGATACCCAACTTTCATACTTTTTGTCCGTCTGTCTATCTGTACGTCCGGACGGAAAATAAATCTACTATCTGTCGGCGAATTTCCCATTGAATTAGCATTGAAATTCAATTTTGAGTCATTTAAATCACTGTAGGTATTGAAATGCGGTTGATTCCATCTGTCTGTCTGTTCGTATGTCTGTCCGCCTGTCTGTCCGTTTGTCTGTCTGTCTGTACCCCTTCCAAAATCGGTTCTAATCATCGGATCTTAAAAATTCTTTTTTTGTTAGAAAGCTATGACCTCAGATACCCAACTTTCATACTTTTTGTCCGTCTGTCTGTACGTCCGGACGGACATAAATCTACTATCTGTCGGCGAATTTCCCATTGAAATTAGCATTGAAATTCAATTTTGAGTCATTTAAATCACTGTTGCCAAATCAACAATGACATGAGAAACTTTATTTATTTAAATATATTTGAAGCAAAATAATATTTTCATGAATCAGTTTGGAATGACGTCATAAAATGTAGCACAATTTGATTCTTTGATTGTTCATTAATTATCTAACAAGAAAGCGGCAAGGCATACTTTTGCATACAATTATGCTTAGTTTTAATTTACATTTCTTATTTTTTTAAATGCAGTTTGGAGTTTCATTACTTTTGTTATTAATAAATATTTAATTATTCTTCGAACTACAAATAAATCGCGAGCAGACGATAAATAATATTTAATTAATTTGCGAAATAATATTAAGGAAAATAGTTGATTTTGGCTTTAGAAGTTTAAATTATTAGCTGGATGCTGTGTTTCGATTTTTGTTTTTAATCTGTATAAATCTAGTGTAGAAACGGCTGTTGATGATTTTACTGTAGAACCTAGTTTTTTCCCGATTAGAACTTTAGTAAGTATTTAAGTAACAGGAAAGTAGGCTATTTTAGTTCTTTATGAACTTCTGTTAACCCTCAAATTTCACTAAATCGAAGTGACCTTCATCAAATGCTAAAGGCTAATTTTTTCAAAAATACTTACAAAACATACTTTTAAATACATAAGTGTTTGGGAAATATGTTTATCTAAAGAATATATGCATAGGATTTTTTTCAGAAGTAAAGAGGTTAAGGGGGAAATGGACCGCAGGTCTCCAAACCAAAGTGATCAGTGTTAATCCAATGGGAAAAAAATATTTTCTAAGCCACATTTCTCCGGCTGTACTGAATATTTTTACAAACAGTTTTTTTTAATGATTTTAATGGAGATAACTTACAGGTCTCTATAATCCAGGGTTCATACAGATTTTAAAAAGTAAAAATTAAGTAGTTTTTAAGGACCTTATTTTATATATATAATTATATAATACTATACTACTAAATGTACTTTTAATTTCCTTAAAATTATATTGGGGGGGGGGGGGTCATCTCCAATCTTCAAAAGATTTGTCTATGTGTGTGTGGTGAACATGCTTTGCTGTTCATTTGGTGCATTACCATCAAGTTTTGGTCGTTTGGCAGTTTCATAAGGCTAGAAATTTAGGCACCGGGTTGTGCAAAAAAAAACTTGACTGCCCTCTGAGATTGAAATCCCCCAACTTTTGTTTTTTTAATGCATATCATTTTCCATGGTTCATACATTTGTTTAAAAAAAATTCAAGCCCTTTTCCAGAAATATCCAAGGACTAGAAATTTACTAGCAACATAAAATCTAAATTAAAACGTGTATCCAGGGGTGAAACTGCCCACCACTGAAAAATCCTGAAACCAAAGATGGGGGGGGGGGGGGGGGTGTAAGTCACAAAATAAAAATTTGAAGGTAGCGAGGATAAGGGTAAAGTGAGAAATTAAGAATACATGGGATTTTAAAAAAAATAATTAAAAAAAACACATATAGGACAATATAAATCATCAAATAACTGCATACAGTTGATCATAGTGTCAACAGGGAAAAGTTTTTAAAATTCTTGATGACACCCTGTATATCGCAATTTTACGACATGTTTTTTTTTTTAAGTTTCACATGGTTCATAAAATTATTAAGAAGAAAAAAAAAAATCCAAGTACTTTTCCAGAAAAATTCAAGAAATAGAAATTGCTAAAATCCTAAAATCGGAATAGATAAAGCGTTATAAGCCGTCCCTCAATTCTTTTGTTGAAATTAAAACCTGTATAAAATCCGAAACCCCAGCATAGTAGAAAAAAATTTCAATAAAAGCTTCAAACATAATGTTCTTTTTCATTCAAATTTTTTTGCCTCACAAGGTCACTACTCACGATCCCTTGATTAGAAACAATCGAACAAATATTCTGGTTGATCCAAACTTAACCTGAACCGCAGCTACAAAGTGATAAGACACCTTCCGATAATGCAGAACTGTCAATCATTACGAAGCGTGCGCGTCATCGGTGGATTTCTTGAAAATTACTAGGCAGCAAAATAAGTGAATCAGCAATTGTTGGATTGCATGGAAGTTGGGTTAGCCGATATTTGAAGAAATCAAAGATCAAATTGTAATCGACTCTTAATTAATCTTCACATTTTAATTAAATTTTTCATCTGTTTTTGCATAAATTTATTATTAAGCTTGTTTTTCATTGAAATTTAAGTTTAGTTTCATTGAATGGACCGAGAAAAGTGGAGTGAAATATCGTAGTAGTAGCACTAGAGCTACAACACGGGCTATTGGTGACGGGCGTCATAATTTAAAAGCAATCAATTGAAAATTTTGGATGCTAAAGTGATTAAAAGGCACGAAACGTATTTTTAAAAACGTTTAAACAATTTTTCACTCTAAAATAAAACCCGGAGTTCCGGGAAGAATATTAAAAAACAAGAAGTTCATAAAGAACTAAAATAGCCTACTTTCCTGTTACTTAAATACTTACTGAAGGTCTAATCGGGAAAAAAACTAGGTTTCTAAAGTAAATATCATCAACAGCCGTTTCTACACTAGATTTATACATATTAGAAAAAAAAATCGAAACACAGCATCCAGCTAATATTTAAACTTCTAAAAGCCAAAATAAACTATTTTCCTTATTATATTTCGCAAATCAATTAAACATTATTTATCGTCTGCTCGCGATTTATTTGTAGTTCGAGGAATAATTAAATAATTTATAATAACAAAAGTAATGAAACTCCAAACTGCATTAAAAAAATAAGAAATGTAAATTAAAACTTAGCATAATTGCAGCAAAAGTATGCCTTGCCGCTTTTCTTGTTAGATAATTAATGAATAATCAAAGAATCAAAATTGTGCTACATTTTATGACGTTCATTCCAAAAACTGATTCATGAAAATATTATTTGTGCTTCAAATATGTTTAAAAAATAAAGTTTCTCATGCCATTGTTGATTTGGGCAACAGTGATTTAAATGACTCAAAATGAATTCAATGCTAATTCAATGGGAAATTCGCCGACAGATAGTAGATTTATGTCCGTCCGGACGTACAGATAAGAAGACGGACAAAAAGTATGAAAGGTGGGTATCTGAGGTCATAGCTTTCTAACAAAAAAATAATTTTTAAGATCCGATGGATAGAACCGATTTTGGAAGGGGGGGGGGGGGGGGGTACGGACAGACAGACAGACGGACGGACAGACAGACGGAAAGACAGACAGACATACGAACAGACAGACAGATGGACATCAACGCATTTCAATACCTACAGTGACTTAAATGATTCAAAATTGAATTTCAATGCTAATTCAATGGGAAAATTCGCAGACAGATAGTAGATTTATGTCCGTCGGACGTACAGACAGACGGACAAAAAGTATGAAAGTTGGGTATCTGAGGTCATAGCTTTCTAACAAAAAAAGAATTTTTAAGATCGATGATTAGAACCGATTTTGGAAGGGAGGTACAGACAGACAGACCAAACGGACAGACAGACGAACAGACAGACATACGAACAGACAGACAGTTGGACATCAACCGCATTTCAATACCTACAGTGATTTAAATTACTCAAAATTGAATTTCAATGCTAATTCAATGGGAAATTCGCCGAATATAGTAGATTTATGTCCGTCCGGACGTTACAGACAGACGGACAAAAAAAGTAATGAAAGTGGGTATCTGAGGTTATAGCTTTCTAAACAAAAAAGAATTTTTAAGATCCGATGATTAGAACCGATTTTGGAAGGGGGGGTACGGACGGACAGGACGGACATCGACGCATTGTCAATACCTACTTTTTCATTTTTTTAATTCTTTCGAATTAAAAAAAGAAAAGTAGGCTAAAAAACGAAATTTCGGGGTACCCCTTGAAACGGGGTACCCCTTTTTAAAAAAACCTAAAAATTGTTCTAAAATCAAAAACAACAGTATAGGCGAAGTAGAAAAGAAAAGGTTCAAACCTAAACAAAAATATTTTAACATTCCCCGGTTCTTGAGATCACGACAAAAACGGACGTTGTCAGATACTTGATCAAAAAAAATATTTGGTTGTCCGACTTGGCCTCAACCGAGCTACAAAAGTAATAAGATACTCTTTCGATCACGCAGAGCCCGAGAACTGTCAATCATTCTGATGCAATGTGACGTCATCGGTAGATTTCGTGAAAAATTACTAGGCAGCAAAATAAGTAAATCAGGAAGCATATTGGACTCCTAATGGGAGATTGCACTGGTGGCCGTGAGTTGAAGACAATCTTAGTGTAATCAAATCTTAATTCATCATCCCATTTTGATTGAAATTTTTTTATCTTCCTTAAAAAAAAATCTTTTATTTTAACTGTAGTAATTGAAATTTTAGTTTTAGTTTCACCTAATTACGGGCACCGTAAAAGTGGTAAGGTGGGAAAAAAAACAGTAAACAGTCGTTCAAAAAAGGCATCGCGTTGTAGCGAATCGCTTGACTATTGTATCGCTGTTTCAGTGAATTTGCATCGCAAAATTGCGATGCGATACTGCTTACATCGAACCCTGGTTCCGACCATCTGTACAGTAGCTGACGATGGCTACGCTATTGCAAAAAAGGGGGAAATGGCGCAGGAATGCGATCAAACGCCTGGTGACACGCTGAGTTTAGGGGACAAAAGCAGTATGTTTTAAGAACCAAAAAATATAGAACCGATTTTTTCGAGAAAATTTAAAAAAGCGGAAATTGTTTTAGGAGAAGGAAAACAAAAAAGCTGAATTTTTAGGTGGGAATAAAGACAAAAAATAGGAATTCCGCTAAAAAGCGGAAGACTGGCATCCCTGAACACGGAAATCAAGTTTGGCGACATATCATTTAGCGAAAACATTTGGCGGACAGTTAACGAATTCGAAGAGAAAAAAAATTAAAAAATCGAAAATAAGGACCCACGATGAAAATTAAGGACTTTAAGGGCCCCTTATTTAAGGGACCTACCAAAATTAAGTAGTTCTTTAAGGACTTTTAAGGACCGTGCGAACCCTGTAATCCCACTTTTCCAAATTGCTTCGAATATTTTTTGTAAAATTATTTATTAAATTTTCAAAAAAAAATTCCAACCAATTTTAAAAAGTTGGATTCTTGGGACCTGTAAGTCAGCCACATGTATCACAAAAAAAAAAAAAAAAACATTTGTAAAAATATTCAATACAGCCGGAGAAATGTGGCTTAGAAAATGTTTTATCTCCATTGGTTTAACACTGAGGCACTTTGGTTTGGAGACCCGGGGTCCAGCGGGCTCTTTCCCTCTTAAACTGGATCGAAGGATTAAGGTTGCATGGTAAAAGAACGCTATACAATACCAATGGGGAAAGTATGGCCCCTGTTTTTAAATGAAGTATATGACATGTACTCACGAAAACTTACCAAAAAATACAGAAGTTATTTTGCCATTAAAAAACTAATAAGTAAAATTTTAAAAAGTTATAATTTTAAAGTTATAATTAAAACAAAATTTTAGTAATTATTCACAAACTACAGATGGCAGCACTAACAACATGTAAATATCTAATAAATTTTTTTTTTGATTATAACTAATCAATCTCTTTAAAATTATACTTATTAATGATTTTAATGGCAAAATAACTTTCTTCTGTATTTTTTTTGTAAGTTTTCGTGAGTACATGTCGTATACTTTATTTGAAAACAGGGGATAAAGTTTAACATTGGAATTGTATAGAGATTTGTTATCATACAAGACCCTTAAGTAAATACCTTTGTGGGTTTTCTTGCAGCGCTTCGGTTCGATGCAGTTTCCTTTGGGGCCCCTCACCCATCCTTTCTTGCAGACACAGCCTGGCTTGCAGATTTTGGTGCACGGAATGTGTTCCTTTTCCCAGTTGCTGCAGTCCTTCTGGCAGTGGGCAAGGCAAGGGCTGAACTCCTCATGCTTACCTTTGCACTTTTCACCACCTGGAATGTTAGTTTAGTTTGAATTATCGTGGCACTAGAGCTACTGGAGACGAGCGTCGTAATTTAGAACCACAGTCAGGTGATGAGCCGACACCTGAGTAGGCACTCAACACGACCGTTAAGGGCGACATCGTACGCAACATCAGGACTTTGTAGCATATTTAACATGAACTCCTTCTAAGCTGGATATTATTCGTCGTCCATTTATGGCTGCAGGGCCGTTTATAGGTCGGCAGTTATTTTGTCGATGTTCGGACCCGAACCTGGGACCTTCCGCATGCAAGGCAAACGCAGATTGGCCTCCGGAGCCACTACTTGGAGGGTTACAAAAGAAAATTTCCCCATTCTGAATATAAAGTTATAAAAATCATACTTTTGTTGGAATTTCTTTTTTAAAGGGATTAAGTTATTAAGTAATTAAGCAATAAAGAAAGCAACAAAATAAAATTGGGTTGTTTCAGATGACATAACTTATTGGTGTTAATTTGTGCTCATCCGCTATTTCATTTGTTGTTTCAGTTTCACTCCTAATTCGTTTTTTTTTGTTCTGCTGTGTTCTATTTTACTGTTCTTTATGTGGAACTTTTTTTTTTATTCCTGCTATTTATAAAACTTTGACAGTTTTAATTCGATTAAATTTCAAGTACACAAAGCATTACTAAAACGTTAATGTAGTTCGTCAATTTTGTTTTGGATAATATTTTATCTTATGCAGAGAAATTAAGCGAAATTGTGGGTCAGCCATTTAACTCGATTCCCGAACAGAGAAAAGTTTTAGTTCTACTGAAAGAAAAGTTTGTACACAACAATGGTTTTAGTAAGGTAAGAAAATATTGTATTGTCCAACACAACTTACCCTTTGAGCATTTGTTGGGCTCAATACAATTTCCATTCTCATCTCTTACAAGTCCCTTCTTGCAGAAGCATCCAGGCACACACTGAAGAGTGCACACTCGGAGGTCATCTTTACTGGCACAAGTGAGAGGGCATGCACTTCCACATTCGGTGTACTCCTCACCCTTTTTGGTGCACTTTTCTGAAAAGCAAACATGATGTAAGATACATGGAGAAAAATAATATTGTTTCTTAGTTGGTTTGCAGCGTGTAAAATACTTTTTTTTGTGTGTATAGCAGTTCTGCTACATCAAAGTATTTGTGTGTAGCAATTTTTAATTAATGCATAGCACTTTTGAAAAAATTTAAAGACTCTTCCAGTCTCTTTAATTGTTTTGGGGGGAAATGTTAATTTTTGATAAATATCCCCGTTTCTGTGATCCAGTTTTTAACAGTTCGTAACTGAACCGCCACATTTTACTTTCGTTGATTTTCGCAACACAAAAAACGAATTGGAAATCTCGCTAAATCTTTCTGTTCTGGCGCGATTATCGGCGGTTTGTTTACACTTTTTGCTACTCACTTCCAGTCTGGTATGGAATTTAGATGTTTCCCTGCCCGAACGAAAAGCGGCCAACGGATTCGAATTGAGATTAAGCTCCATGACTTAGACAACTGAACTGAAGCGATCTGACTTCGAATCGTTTGCAAAAACACCATGGTTATGAGAAACGGAGATGCTTTGTGAGTATCGCAACTAAATGCGATACAAAGCTAAATCGCTATAGCAATATTTCATTTTGGTGTCGCGTTTCGCGATGCGATACCGCTTATTTTACACGCTGGTTGGTTGGATGAATTTATAAAGTGTTTAATAACAAAATGGTACGTAAAATTGAAGCAAAACATTTAAAAATTATTAGAAATTGTTTCTTGCCACAAGCAATTATACTGTGTAAAAATTTACATTTTTTGGTATGGACGCAAGAGGCCCACCATCTTAAGAATGGTACACAACTCAGACTGAAAAATAAAAATAAAGCAGTTGAACAACCTCTCTGAAGAAGGTGTACTTCTTGTGTTCCCACTGAAACATTTTACTTACCAGGGTTCGAAATTAGCAGTTGCTAGTCGCAAAACGTAACCTACAATTTTACGGTTTCAAAATAAATTTAGCTGCACTTTTTGCGAATAGTTTTTTTTAAATGTAAAATTTTTAAGGCAGTTTCCAATAATGTTGCCAAAAACAATCATCTTTAAATCGCGATAATGCAGCAATAATAAAATCTAGAAACTCTGGTAATGGTAAATTGTGATTAGTAAAATTTTAAACTCCAGCTCACACGAAATGGAGAAACTCCGGGATTCTATATGTGCATTACGGAATATCTATATAGCATTTTTCACGAAATATTTTTCTCAAAAATGCTCCCAAATAATGTTCATTTGCTCCTAGTTTTTTTTAAAGTTAGTAGACATTTGCTCCTAAATATTTTCATCCGATTTTGAACACTTGTTGTGGATATCCTCTAAATATAAGCTCTATTAAGTCAACAAGAGCTGAACACATCTTAAACAAACATTATGCTTTTAAAGGAAGTATTGTTTGAATTCTACAGGGTGATCCAATGATAATGCAATGCTTTTTAGTATGAAACCAGTATAATTATTTGTGGAACACCCTGTTTAGTGTTTTCTAGTAAAAAACTGTAGGAACATTAAATTTTCTTAAGGCAAGAGTAAACAAAATTCAAATCTGCCATGAGTATTCAAATCAAAGTAAAAAAAAAATCTTCACAACTGCGGACCTTCCAACTCTACGGATTTAACCAGTAGATACAGGATTTTAAAATATTTTCGGAATTTTAGTGTCATATGTACCAACTGCTGGATTTTCAAAAGGGGAAAACATTAAACTTTCTCTTGGCGCCCACAATCTGGAAAATGATTAATGAGAGAGTTGGCAAGTTGGTGATTTAACATCTCACAAGTAATAACTTCAGAGTACAGTTTATTATAACTAAATTAAAAGAAGGAGAGTTCTTTTCTTTTGTGATTAAACTCTGATCATTTCTAGTCAAACCTAATCCGACTTGCCATCCTGTGTTAGACATAGCAAAACCATCAACTTATATTTGATTCTAACAAATACCCAGTGATTTTAATTTTGAATAAAAAATAAAGAAACAAGTAGATGATATACTATAAATTACTAGTAGGTTTGCCACTATAGAACTTGGGCACTTGGACAAAACAACACCATAGACCTATATTTGATTCTAATAAAACCTGGTGGTTTAAATTTTCATTTTGAATAAAAAAAATAAACAAGCAGTATGAGCAAATTACCAGTAGGTTTGTCTCCAGGGCACTTGGCTGCTGGTATACACTTTCCTTTGTCATCGCGGAAATGGTTTTCTTTGCAGTCGCAACCGGGTTCACAACCGGTCAATTTGCAGTTGCCTCTTATGCCGCAAGTGTTGCACCACTTTGGCTTGGAACACTTAACCCAAGTCTCGTTTATACCATCACACTTTTCACCTGTAATTTAATATACAAAAAAGGAAAACTATTAAAACAATTTATACTTAAAATTTATTATCAAAAAGTAGGTTTCTAACAGACTCTGTCAGATAATCCGCTTCCACACAATATTTGTGTCTAACAGGAAAAAAAGAGCCAAACACAGTATTAATTTTATATTAAACATTTACAAGCTCAAGTTGGCTACTTTCATTTATTTCTTTCAAAAATTCAATAATTATTTCTTATCGTTTGTTAAAATAATTTATATTTCAAAAATAAATATGTAATATTCCTCGCTTTAAATAAGAAGGAAAACATTTCATATCAACATACAATAAAAAAAATCTTTGTGAAATATATTTGATGTCATTTTAAACCGATTAATGGCACAAAATAAATTTCTTAAATTTATTATTTGAAATAAATAAGGTTTCTCGAGTGATTGTTGTGAATGGCAATGGTGATTTAATTCTAATAAAAATGGCTTCTTATGCTTTTTAAATGAGCATTAAATTTGCAGTATTTTTTTAAATAATTGAAGTAGTACTTCCGATTCGAATTTTTTTCTGAAATTGTCAATGTCTTCTAATTTTCGATGCACTGACTTTTTTGACATATCACACTTGTATGTAGCATTTGTAGTTTGGGCTATGAAAGTGGATGACGGACGGACAGACAGACAGATGGACTGAACGATTATAATACTTTCAACTTTTTAAAATTATAAAAGTAGTGTGGAAGCTAAAATGTCGATTAGTTAAATTTGTTCAGAAACTGGAAAGAAAGTAAACAAAATTAATGGGCTTGTTTTGTGATTCTTTTTTGGAGAGTAATGCTATTTTTCGGGTGTAAACATGCTAACAGGTGTGATACGGTTCGCCGCCAGGTTATCCCAAATCACTATCTCCTGCTAAGCGATCAAAACAGGTGTCATAAAAAGATGACGTGATTATTAACTGTGTGCTTATTTGTGTGACATTTAAGTTTAATAAATGAAAAATATATTCTAGCAGGATCCATGGAATTACACAACACGTTTCACATCTGGAGTGATATAAAAGTTCCGCAGGAAATAAGGTCTTGATTGGTTAATCAATGCAGTGGGCGGAGCTTACAGTGTTATACCACCAGTCACCAAAACCACCAATTAAATCTAGGAATGAAAGCAGGTATGATTTATGTAATATCTTTATTAACACAATGTTTTGTATTTGTTGCACTCAAACTGACCTAAATCTAGCCTGTTACCTAAAGACTTTCTAAAAATATTTTTCGTTAAATTTAATTGGTTGTCTCCATATTTATTGGTTAATAATTGCACAGCTGAAAATCTTATCATTTTTTTTTTTTAATATTGACAAGTCTTTTTTCTTTATGTAGTTTTAAACAACTAAATTTATTTTAAGAGAAAATAAAACAAAAACAAGTCTTGTTTTTTAAAAAAAATTTAGCATTGCTTTTAGATTATTTATTTAGGCTTTTCCTGCACTTTCTAAAATTAAAGAGCCTTTCAACTAAGCACAACTTTTTAAACCTTTTTTTTCTGATCTCATAAGCTTGGCACAATAGAATATCAGGCATAATTATTGATACAATTTACCACATAAAACCAATGAACAAAAAATTTCTTAAATTACCCGTAGGCTTGTCTTTGGGGCACTTGGATACAGGGATACAAATTCCTTTGTGATCACGGAAGTGGTTTTCTTTGCAGTCGCAACCAGGTGCGCAAGCTATTTTGCAGTTGCCTCTTATTTCACAAGTGTTGCACCATTTTGGCTTAGAGCACTTAACCCAGGCCTCATTCTTGCCTTTGCACTTTCCTCCTAGAATTTTAAGGGAAATATAACGGAAGATTTTTTTTTAAATGGATAATATTAAGAGAGATAATAATGTCATAAATAATTGTCTATAAATTCGTGGATGACTAAGATATTGGTAAGAATTAAAGTGAAGAAATACAGTCCCTGGACAAATTATTAGACGCACTGCAAGATTTCATGTATCAATCAATGATGAACAAAATACCTTTCGAAGGACATTTGTGTTCCTAACTTAAGCTATTGAATAGAAAATACTATCTGCTATACTTAATACATATATCGACATCTTTTTTTAATGATATGGCATTCTTTGGTATGTTTTCATTACTAAAAAAATACAGTGCATCTAATAATTTGTCCAGGGACTGTATATGCAATTATATATATATGAAATTAATATTGTAAAAATTAATAAACCTTGAAAATTTAATACATCTTTTTTAGCAAAAACATAAAAACTTATTCTCAACCACAGAAAACTAGGTGTATAACACTACACACCATTCAATTTCTATTCAATAAATCTATAAATTTAAGAGTTATATATCCTATAAGATAAATTTTAATAACTTAAAAAAAAGTTTCATGGCACCTACCCATTTGTACATGCACTATTTCCTCAAAAACCTATTTATGACGTCTGACAGGTAATAGAAACCTTTTGTATAAAAATTTGAAGTCTGCACCTCATTTAGTTTGAGCTTTAGAGTGGCTTTAGGCTATGTCCTGACTACGCCACAAAGGACAGCACAAAAATTGGCGACTTGGCAGAGTCAACCACCATGCTATTGCATTGCTTGGCGCGCTTGGCAGTCGCCGAATTTTGTTGCTTTTGTGGCGTTTGTTGTCGTAGTGAGGACATAGCCTTAGAGAGATAACAGTCTGACACGCAGACCTATGTTCAAAACCCCCTTTTTCAGAATTAGCCTTCAAAACGTGTAGGAAATACAAACTGTCCATTTTGGATTTTTGACCTTATCACACAATTTCATTACTTTATATTTCACATCATGTAATTGAAAGAAAAAAATCCTAAAAAGTTATATTAAAAGTATGGTATGCCTGCCCTTTAAAAAATATATATTTGATTTTGAAACAAATAAAAAAAATGTCATACCAATTGAAAGAAAGAACTTATCAAGCAAAACTACTACCTAATAAACTAAATAACAACAAATCTATTTTAAAAGTTAATTTATACCCCTTTTGATGGCCTCCTCCTCATGGTGTTCATGCTTCTCATGATGATGATGATGTTTATGAGACCATTCTTCCTGGAATCCTCTTCTGAAGACGAACTGGACTCAGACCATTCTCCTGATACCGGATTCTAAAGAAAATAGTTCAATTTTTAAAAAAAGTATTTACATGCTTCACCAGCTAAATTAGTAGTACATATACTCATGTATAGATTTATGTAAACAAAGGAATTTTTAAAGTGAGTTTTGATTTTGAGAACACACAAATTAATGACATCAACTCAGAGGACAAAGCAAAATTTAACAGCAGAAGTGTTAAAATTAAACACAAAATCGACGAATTAAACACCAATAGGGTAACCCAACTTAAGGACAGGGGCCCCTTCAAAGGTTAGAAATCCAAAAAGATGGAATTAGGAAAAAAATCCAGCTGCAGAAACTCCCCGACTCGGAACTGGATCCAAAACATCTTTTCTCTTGTCCAGCCATCCCTGGCAAAATTGCAGCAAATTCACCCAACTCGCCCTACGAAGACTTTTATGAGGACCACTGTCTGCAGATCGCTGAAGCGTCTATGAGACCTTTGGTCCCATATAATTTCTTTATCCCTGGACACGACATCAAAAAACACACCAAATTCTGTAAAAAAAATTTTAAGCAAACTGTTGGTAAAGTACTGGGCTTGTAGTTCATTTTCCCTACCTCAAATTCACAAGGGATGAAACACCAAGCATAAGCTTGCAAACAAGACAACATAAACAACTTTGCAACAAAATGAACATAAAAATTATAGTTAATATTATTCAGGGGTTTAAGATTTATAATGAAATGGTAATTGGCTAGTTTCAGGTGACGTATTTCCCCAGTTTTCCTTCCTAACTTCTTTCAATTGGGCTCTTTTCCCCATGAGACATTGATTCACCAATTGAGGCTCGAAAAAGAATTTTTTTTTCTTTTTCTCCCCGCATTTCTGTTGCCACTCAAAGTTAAAGCAGGCCTATTTGACTGTGACTCAAAGTATCAACAAAAAGTTGTGTTGAAATGGTAAACTAATACAAATTTTTCAAAGTATATTTCCTTTATTTTTTACTTTAAATAATATAAAAGATGGCAGCACCACTTTAACTGTTTATTCACGTCATTATACTATATTCTGCAGGGATTGGAGTAACGCGTTATTTATAACGGCGTTACTTGTAATTTGTTATTTTTTTTGGGGGAACGCCGTTACATTTTTCAGAAATAACTGATACTTAGTTTTTCTTTTTTTTTCCCCTTACTTTAAGAAGGCTGGGCTGATGCCAATTTTTAAATTCCACTCCTAAAAGAAGGAAACATTTTGCATTCCCGAAATACGAGCTTTTCTTGGGAGGGAAAAAGAAAGCATTAATAGAATTGTCCACTTTGGCTGATAAAGGCGGACGGCGGCTTTTTAGACAGAATTGTTACAGACGAATGTTTTTCCTTGTCTGTTTACCTTTCTAAGTATCACATTATAAGCCCCCAAATTACAAGGCATCTAGGAAAAGAAGGTTTTCAAATAAATCACCCTAACTGCCAAGCAGGTTTTGGGTCCCTCAGTCCAAGCCCCTATTGTGTTTTTGCCTAAATGGGTTATACAACAATGACCAACAACAAAGTCCTTCCCCTCGAAAAAGGGGGAGGGGGAGACAGAGATTTCACATTCATTCTTGAGATACCCCTGTTTACAGATGGACCGTTGTCTTCTGATTATATCAGGGTAAAGATTAAAATTAATTATTAAAAAAATGTTTATTAATTATAATTTCAGTGTTTTGTTTGAGGGTTATGTTTCGTTTATCGTGGTTCTCTTTGAAAAATGGTAAGATGGCTAAAATTTCAATTCTTATAAACTTGAAATTTAAAAAAACTGCGATTCGGTTTTTTTTAACCCTTTTTCATATTAAGTAACTACTGTAAAAATAGTTACTTTTTAATTAAAATAAAATGTAACAGTGTTATTTTTAAAAAATAACTTTCCAACCCCGATATTCTGTGTGATGGCATCACTTCTAATAAAACTAACCCGTTTGAGAAGTCGTGTTCCTAGAGTTCTTGCTTACAAATTTTTTAAGATGATTTAGATTTATTCTTAAATAGAATTTTACTTTAATTTCTAACAAGTTCATATTTTGTAGGTCAACAACCTAATGATTGATACTTTGACTTTGAGACACAAATGGCATTTCTTTAGGTCTTTGGTCATTCACAATAAAAAAAAAGATATTTAATAACAAACTTTTATTTTAAACTCATTGTAAATTTTTTTGTACAAAATATTAGATGAAAAGGGTGAAAAAATTTTTAACAGCAAAAAAAACTTTTAAAAGCAGAAAAATTTCCCTTTCTAAACATTCTTCAGGTTTTATGCATCTTTTTTTCCCCCCCCCCCCCCCCCCCCATTTTGGGCAGTAAGCCCTTCTTGCAAAAAAGCAGCCTCCTCGCCCGAAAAAGGGAGGAAAAAAGCCAAAGGGTTTTTTTTGTTCCTCCAAACGCAAAAAGTTTTGGCAGCTGTTTTTAGCACTCGTAAAAAAACTCCCTTTTTGCCTTTTCCGCAAACCAACCTTTAAACCCGGTAAAAAAAAAATCCCCAGGGGTTCCTAAAATACACTAAAATACAAAAATTTCAATCCCTAGAAAACATTAAAATTTAAAATTTTTAGATTGGCTGAAACACTGACCCTTTCCAAAACTAACGACGGGGCGCGCAATTTGGGGAGGGCTTTTTTTGGGGGTCCTAAAGGGCCAAAATTTTTTGCTGGGAAAATTTTTAAAAAAAAAAATTACTACGAAAAAAATTCTAATTTTTTTAAAATTTTAAAATTAAAAAAAAAAAAAAAAAAAACTAAAAAGGAAATTTTAAAATCACTAAAATATTCCAAAAAACACATAATTTTTACGAAAAATTTTTTGTAATTTTTTGAAAAAAAATTCCCAAAATACTAAAAAGGGTCTTTAAAATTTAAAAACTAAACTTTTAACTTTAATTTTAGAATTATTTAAAAATTACAAAAAAAAAAATTGGGAAAAATATAAACTGCATTTTGGGGAAAATTTATAAATTTAAAATTTTAAAAAACCTTTTTTAGTATTTTTTTTGTTAAATTTTAGAAATAAATTTGAAATTTTTTTTTGTAGTATTTTTCTCCTTAAAAAAAATTTGGGGAGCAACAATGTCCATAAAAAGGGCCTCCAAAAAGCCTCCATGCGCGTCCCGTCCCTTAGCATTTGGGGGTTTCGTGAAACAGCCCCAAACTAATACTTTAAATTTATGAAAACTATGATTACCAAAAAGATTTAAAAGAAAAAATTAAAAATCAAAAAAAATAACCCCTGCTCTGCTTTTCTTTGTCAAAGGGGGGAAAAAAATCATGAAAAAGAGGGGGGTGGGTTTTTGATCGTGGTAAAAACCCTTAAAATCAAAAACTACAAATTTCCCCAACACCCAAAATCTGTCAAATTTGGGGGGATCCTGAAATATTGCGAAAAATTTTAAATTTTTCAGGGGGTTTATAAATGGGGGTATTAGAAAGTAAGTTGTTTTTAAAATTTTATTGACTAAATTTAAACTTAAAAACAAAAATAAAAATCGATGAATAAAAAAAATGGCTTAAACCATTTTCCCAATTTTTTTTTTTTTTTTCCCCCATAATAATTTAAAAAGGGCTGTATTTTTTGGGGCAAAAACTATTTTTACCTTAAAAATTTGATTTTAAAAAAAAAAATTTGGGAAAACCAAAAGCTTCCCCCAAAATCAAAAAGTACAAAATTAAACTTTTCCCTACTTTGGGCTGCGTTAAAGATACGAATGTTTTGAACTTAAAATTAAAAATTCCCAAACTTTAGACCTTAATTCTCTGAAAAATCCTACCCTTAAATGCTAAATTTCCTTAATATTTTTGAAATTCAAAAAAAAACAAAAAGTATCCCAGATCCCCTTTCCCTTTTTTTCCCACCTTAGCCCGCTATAAATAATTTAGGCCCAAAAAAAGTTCCCGAATTTTATCACAGCTAAAACACCTGCAAAAACCCAATGACAAACCCCGGCCAAAACAAATTTAATTTTTGGCCCGGAAATCTTCCTTTTAAATAAAAAAAAAATGAAATAAAAAAAGGTTTAAAAAAAAAC